>JAPYZK010005095.1:0-11220 GCA_030522785.1 Platygaster equestris
CCATTTGTTTATGAAAATGAATCCTATTGACAAACCAAGTGGAAAATACATTGGCACATTTAACTGTTTAACGAATAGTAATAAACAATAAATTCTGAGAACGATTATTACCAGACCTCTTAAAATGAATTGTTGCTTATAAATTACTTTCTTCATAACAAATTAATTTTTCAATGTAGAAACGCTTTTAGGAATCCGTAAAAAATCACTCAGCTTGTCTACATGCATATTATGTACTAAATGTATCGTAAGTTACTCTATCATTTATGCTTTGAATGGAGCGAAAATTTCATTACAATAACTTACTTGTATACTAACAATTTTATCTTTTGCAGCTTTTCACGTATCAGGATTACTTTGTCTAATATTTGGTCAAATAAAAAAGTCAGAATAATTCAGCAGCGCAAAAGGTGCAGACGATAGTATAATCATCATTAAAACACTGAATAGTAATGCTTAGTCGATTTATCCGAAAGATACATTGAATGATCGAGTTACTTACTATATTCATATTTAGAACCTGTAAGAATTTGATCATTTTTTCAGGATTCTTAAAAGTATTTTTTCAGTAAAAAATAAATTTTCTAATTAAGGGATTCATTTTTCATTTATCATTCAAATTTATCGAAAAAAGGAGAGAAATAGATCGTTTTAACAATCAACTTGAAATCTATTATTCATTCAAATGAGTTTAAGAGCTTCATGTAAATAATGTATTTTCTCCATTCAATCTCTTAACAGGATCTATTTTCATAAACAAATAGTTTCACACAAACAAATGGTTTGATGAAAGTTGAAATTCATTGAAAACTTCACTAAAGGCTTGCCAAACTGGTTTTTGACATTGTATTATGACATTTTGTGGGATTTACCCACGTGTTAGAAGTCAACAAAATGAAATGACCAATTTTGAGATGCTCTAAAATCGAAATTATTAACTCTACACGAATAATGTTCGAACAAAAAATGAAGAAAAATTAAAGTTCTACAATAGTATTATCCAGTGAGTTTTCATCGAATTCTCAATAAAAAGCCCTGAAAAGTGCTAACGAAAAATTTCACTACCTCATTTAGAGACGAAATTGAGTAATAACTTCGTAAATAAACAATACATTGCAAAATACCATCAGACATTTTTTGTAGAGTATTTTTCCCTCAACAATATTGATCTCTTCACTCTTTGCAAAAAAGTTGATAGAACACGAGATAATATGAAAAAACTAAACCACCCCTTAAATTTAAGATGGCGGTACGTTCCCCCAAGGGTAGCATCCCTAATTTTTGAATTTAGGCTCGCTAGAGGTCCCCCCACCATATCCCAAAATATCTTTCCAACACAAGTATTTTTTTTCCGTCACCTATACAGATCTTCTAATTTGACTGGACTAAGTTTTAATGAACGAAAACATAAATGCAGTCACGACGATAGAAAATGTCATACAGTAACCCATCGACGGCTGATTCTCCGAAAGTCTTGTGGACACTCTGTGAAAGGTTATTCAAGAGTAGTTATGTTTAGAAAAAATGCGGGCAATCACAAATCGTTCTTCGGCGCCTAGGCCCGTATCCTCGAGGAGAGCCCACAAACGCAGTGACTCATGAGCGTGGAATTTGAATGTTTCGACGTACGTCCCTGCGTTTCTGACCTGAACGCGAGCAATAATTAATCGTCTCATTCGAAAACCGTCACATCCGAGCTCACGGTCGAGCAAATGAGATTCAAAAGGACACTCGGGAAAAATCTAAAATTGTGACAATATCAATTTCCTCTGTTATAACGCGAAAAAAGTGCAACTATGTAGTTTTTTCGAATACATGAATATGTAACATAACCTCAATTTCCATGACAATTGAAGTTTCGCCATAAATTACATAACCGCATCAATTCTGCGTATTATTAACAAGGGAAATAGATATTGCTGCGATTCCGAATTTTTTTCGAACGTTTCAGACCGTTTTAACTATTAAAATCGATAAAAATATGACATTTCCTATTGCCGTGACTGCATTTCTGTTTTCGCTCATAAAAACAATATTCGTCGTGTATATAGTATCAGATTGGGCAAATAATGATTATTCCATGATTTTTTATGAACCATTGAATATTTTCTCTCGTTTTACTATATTAATACTGAAAAATATGAATATGACTTTTGGCGACTTTATGAAGTCATACTAAGATTGGTAGGGTAGTCAATCTGCCAATCATATGGAACACATACCCAAACACATTCCCAATTTGGACTGCATACATTTCTCAGTAACGAGTGTCCACCTTTACGACTAGAGTGTCCAGATGGCCAGACTTAATTGAAACTTAGGAATGCGAGAAATTCGGTAAGTTCACTTCTTTTAGAACCTTCGCACACTCATAATTTGGTTGTCATGTCCAAAATTTCAGTTTATCCATATTTCTCCAAACTACTTCTGTACGGCGTACAAATATTTTTATACTGAATCTCAATTTTTTTTTCTGTGCACCCTTGGCAAGAGCGGTCTTCGAAATCGATGACAGTGGGGAAAAAAATCATATGTCAAGTGATTTTTATGGGTGCAAAGGCGGAATACGAGTAGGAAATGAGTTTTCGCATATGGAAATGCTGAGATATATCATCCATAACGCGTAATTTGAAAATGTAATTTTCCATGTAAAATATAATTTTTCAAACCTCCGAATTTTTAGAATCATTCAAAGAACTCAGAATATGTCAAATATTGCTGAATTCATAAAAATTCTCTTGAAAATTTTGGAAAATCATGGGTGCAAACTTCCCGAATTCTATATGAACTCTAGGATTCGCAAAATTATCGAATTTATAAAAGTTTCCGACTATGATACTGATAATCATAACTGACCAGAGAATTTTCAAAAACTTAAAGATTTTTTCGAGGAATTTTATTAATCCTTAAATTCGGAAGATTATTAGAGAATATTCGGAATTCCTCAGTATAAATTTTCAAACAACTGAAAAAAACTGGAATAGTCAAAAAATTCTCAGAATTTCCAAGAAACTCTAGATAATTTTTGGATTTGAAGGATCACCCAAATTTTTCTGGGAAGTATTTTTAGAATTCTGGTGATTCGCCAAAACCTTCGGAAAAATTCGTATAATATTCCAAACACTCTAGATTTTTTGTGAATTCTTTAGCAAATTCAAGATATTTTCAGGATTCCAGTAATTCTGTGAATTCTAGAATCGGTAGTTCCTCGAAAAGTCGAAGTTATGATTTTCCTGCGCTTTTGCCAGGGACACGTGTAATTCGAAAGAATAAAACAACACCTCCAAAGTCAATGAATTTTGTGATTCTAATGTTGCTAATCTTATCAATCCCAAGATCATAAGAAACGATTCATCAAATTCCACTAGTGATTCTAAAAATTGGAAAAGATGTCACACAACATGGAGAAACATAGATGTAAATAATTTTTCGTTGATAGATATGGATCTCTGGACACTCTCATAATGACCCTGTCTATTTCCGAGACGTTAAACTCATAGTAAAAAAAGACATGAAAAATATATACTACTTGTAAGAACTCAATGATCACTGAAAGCCATCAAGAGTTGGGTGCATGCAAAATACGTAAGACGTCCAGTATGAACTGGGGGGGGGAGGGGGAGGAGTTTTTGAAAATGTCTGATTCTTATCATCAAGGCACTGAAAAACTTCAAAATTTTGTTAAACAATTCGAAATATACTTCAAAGTCTCTTTCTTTTATGAAAGACTATTGATACTTCTCTCTTTGCTAGATCTACAAAGAATTGGGCTTCAGGGGACGAAAATCGGGAATCACACGTCTTACGTAATTTTCGCCCAACCCCAAAACAAACTTTCGATACACTGAGAGAAATTCATGCCAGTTAAATGTACTAAAAACTTTTGTTCGAACTCTCTTTCATTGGTATAACTGTAGTACATCATAAAAACAACTGAAATTTTCATCGAAATTACCAAAAAATCGTGTCTGGTAAGTGTGACTGGTCTTCAGCGTTCAATCTCGGGGAGAAAGAAAGCTTCCAGTTGATTTTACTGAGCACGAATCATAGAAACCATGAAACCAGTGGCTGGCAATGTGTTAAACGCCGTAAACACCAATCATCAATAGACGACCTCACCCAAATTAATTGACGTTCCCGCGATTTCGTTTTGTCGATTTCGTAAAACGCGCTACAAATGGCAAGAGTTGCAGAGTTTTTGCAGACCGTTGGGCTGCAAAAATACAGCGGCGCTTTCGAAATGGTTTTTTGCGGAGTACTAAATCGTGAAATATCTAATTTGTTAGTCTCGACAATTCCCAAAAGCGTAACTGAATTTTTTTCCCGCGAAGTAAAGAAATCTTGTTATTTTCACAGATTAAGACGATAGAAGTTTCTTGTGAATCACGGAACATTGAATTCCGACAATAATTCCGAGCCCAAAAGATGCTTTCACTTTTTTAACGACTTTTGAAGAATTTCGGAATAAAGAATTGGACACAGAGCGGGTTCCTGTTAAGTGATATATTATGAAAAGAAATAAAATTAATTTTTACCGCAGTTACTCAGAACCAATAATTTTTATCTACTGACTTTATCAAACGAACGAAAAAATTCAGTTCAGTCGAATAAATCATATATGTTACTTGCGGGTCAACGCCCGCAAGTAATATATGTATGTTTTGAGCCCTGCTGAGAGTTGGAAAATAATGAATCACCTGATTGTTGACGTACAGCGTGAGAGAAATGCACTAACTCGTAGGAAAAGTGAGTACTTTTCCCATGGGTTGATTTACTTCTCCCACAGGCTGGTGACGGGGAAGTTTACGCAAATGTCGGGGGTATGCAGACTCATCAACCACTTGTATGTTGTTCTCAAATTGTTTACTTTTCATTTTTAGATTGTTTTTAAACAGCAATATAGCGATTTGTAGAAGAAACAGAGTCATATTTTGAACGTTAACGCTATCTTGCTTTCAGCGATAATGGAAACAAGATGGCAGACGAGCGACCCGACATATATCGAAACGTCAAACTTCCCAAACCTAACCTCAAAATTACAAAACTGTGTATTGCTGCAATATTTTGTTGTTGTTTACGAAAGTGTCCAATACAGTCATATTCAATCCCGAAGAAAATCACAGAAACGAAGGCTATGATTAGTTTTTAACTTCCTGAAGTATGCAGCTAAGCTCTAAGGGCGATTGTTGCGTCAATCAGTCAGGTAATCTATTATTTTCTCCCCTCTCAGCGGGTCCCGAAATCACGTATTCTTCGCAGCTGTTGGATAAAGTATTATTTGCGACTATTGGTCGATGGAGAATATTCCACTCGCGTGTTACCACACTCGCTATGCTCGTGCAGCAACTTTCCACCCATGGAATCTTTTCCTTCTCCCACGAGTCACAAGATATATACTATTATTCAACGCCCGCGAGAAATATGTAATTTCGGGGCCTAGCTTAGAGTTGGGGGAATGATGAATTACCTGATTGTTGACGTACAGCGTGGGAGAAGTACTTCTCCCACGGGTCGATCTACTTCTCCCACAAGTTGGTGAAGGGAACGTTAAAGAAAATTTCGGGGATATTCCGACTTATCAACCACTTTGATGTTGTCCTCAAATAGTTGAATATTCAGTTTTATGTTGTTTTCCACCAGCAATATAGCGATTCGTAAAAAAAAAAAAACAACATTATATTCTGAACGTTCATGCTATCTTGTTTTCAGCGATAACGGAAACAAGATGGTGGACAAGCGACTCGACATATATCGAAAGATTAAAATCCCCAAACCTAACGTCAAAATTACGCAGCTGTGTATTGCCGCACGTTTTTGTTGTTGTTTACAAAAGTGTAGAATACAGTTATAACCAATCCCGAAGGAAATCAAAACGACTAAGGCGATGATAGTTTTCAACTCCCTGATTAACGTATCAAAGCTCTAAGGGCGATTGTTGCGTCAATCAGTCAGATAATCCAGTATTTCCTCCCCTCTCAGCGGGCCCCGAAATCACACATTTCTCGCAGTTGTCAAATAAAGTTTCATGTGCAACTATCAGGCGACGGAGAATATTCCACTCGCGTGTTACCGCACTCGCTACGCTCGTGCAGCAACTTTTCACTCATGGAATCTTCTCCTTCTCCCATTAGTCGCACAATATACTATACTAGACATAATAAAACAATCTGAGCATTCAAATGATCCTGTTTACTAAAATCAACGAAACGTTTCGTCCCGAAGATTCTCTTCTGCTACAGTAAAAAACTACGACTGATACTCCCCATTGTCCAACGAATCAGTAAAATCAACTGCAATTTTAGTTCTCCTCGAAAATAAATTATTATTGTTTAGTTGAATTTACTGACAATTTTTCTCAGTGTAACACTTCAGCGCAGACCGCTTTCGAAATCTCGAAATTCGTTCCATCCTCGACAATGGCTTCTGTAGTTATCAATGAATCAAGGCAATTTCATTCCATACAGTAAATTCAAGGTTCGAAAGAAACGAACTCACCTCCAGCAGGCGACAGCTCGAATTGCAGCCCTAAGGCCTCGAGATCTTCCTGAGAAACTTGACCAGATAAATTGTTTTGCAAATGGCTCGGTACCCTCTGCTGGAGCTGCTGCTGCTGCGTCCTTTCCCTGACCACCGCCCGGAGCTCTTGCCTGACGTACTCGGACGTCATCCCCGCGGCGCTTCCACCCATAACTGAAAAAAGCAACAAACCCAAAACTTCAGCGAACAAACAGCGGATAGAATATTGTTTTCGAAAAGTTTTTAGCCCGATGTGCAACATTAGTTCGAGACAGACACAACATTTTAGTCACTGAACACAACAAAACGGATTTTATTCACTTTGGCACCTGGAAAGATGTCAATCATGCAATGATGTGCGATTCATATGTAAATATTTATAAATATACGTCATTTATTGGAGAGCTCGTTTTCGCAGGTGCGTCGATTTTTGTACATCAATTTACAAGGGGTGGGGGGGGGGGTATTATTATTTACACAACTCGCACTTCCGGGGAGACCAGAATCTAACCTAAAATTCAAATGGCGAAAATTCTACGGTTTGCAATTTGAGTGCAGCCTGGATGGGAATCATCGTATGAGTGAATTGATTGTATGGGACAGCGTGGTTGGAGAATAAGTTGTATGGTAGAAAAATGGGGGTTCTCTTGTGCTCCGGTGGGGTGGGGGGGGATGACAATTTTGGGTTTTCTAGGGTAATATTTTAAATTAATGGCCGCTAGAATTCTACTACGAGATATCGAGCTGAAAAAGTCATTGGAGAAAGGTTTGAAAATTAAAACGGAATTCTAATATCCACGTTCTATTCTGGTATAACTGTCCCATTTTTGACTTTCTTGTCCTAGTGTCCTGTATTATTATTAAAATAGTATAAATGTCCCATTTTTTCTAATTTGCAGGGAAAACGGTTGGAATTAGTGTATTTGACTTTTTCGACTTTCAAAACTTCATACGGGTAACTTTAACTATAACTTCGGCTTGAAACGTCTTCTTCAGACTTATGAGTTTTTAATGCGATCTGAAAGGAAACTTCCAGTTTTAACGTTTGGAACTTGATATGTGTAATTCGAATTTAAAACCTGAGCTTCAATTTCAAATTTTCATCTTTGATAAGTAATTAATACAGTCACTTGGAATTAATTAACAGTTAAGCGTTTCCACGAAATGACGGACACGAGCAGAGAAATTTCAATCTGTTATTTTGTCTATTATATAACATAAAACAAAGATAAAATTTGATGTTGGGCTAACACATGTTGATAATGTAGTACACATTCATAAATGAACGTTTTTTTTTATTTATCAACAATTAACGGATAAATAATGAATGAGTGATTATTCGTATGATTGAGAATAATCTTTGTTTGTTTTCACTTTGAAATCAACATTTATAATAAAATTAATCATTTACGAGTTAATTCGTTGACAATAATAAAAAAGTTAAGAATGTTTCATTCAAAAAATATGTAAAAGTATACATTTTTTTCTCTACTTTTTTATTTGTCAATAATTGTATCTAATTTATGGATATAGAAATTCCGTGTTTTTGAATATTGTCATCTTGATTCGAAATTTGCATGTCCGTACATCACGGGAGGATGTCTGTAAATCACTTTTTTTTGTTTGTTTAATGCTTATAAACGATAATAAAACGGAGGAATCTAATTTTCAATTGCAAATGGTATAATGATCTCAGAACTTCAAACAATCCAAAACCACATGGAGAGAGAAAAAGTTTGATTCAAATTCGCAGAGTTTTCAACCTGAACACGGAGAATACAAAACGGATGTCTGTATTGTCCATACGTGACGCTTCGTATTTCGATACTTGAGTTTCGTTCCACATAAGTATTTTTATTGCGCACGTGAGCCTATTTCATAGAAAATTTACTGCTCTTCCGACAAGCGTTTTAATGTTAAATGTGAAGTAGTGGTACTAGTTTAGACATTTATGAGGTAAAATGCGTCCGAATGTCCGTACGTCACGCGCGGAAATGCTCAGTTACTACTGTTTATTATTAGGCTTTTGGCCCTCTTCAGGATTTTTACACGTACTTGACAACGGACACCAAATGTAAACACGTGTAAAAATCCTGAAAAGGGTCCCAGAGAGAACCGAAAGCTTGATAATAAACAGTTGTGACTTTTAATTGGCTCCGAGTGACCGTACTAATTACTCATTCAACATCGAGGAGTGTAAAAGAACCTTTCATCTTTGACTCTAAATTTACAACTTCAAGAAAACTGTAAGTGTCAGCTTTCGAAACTTTGTATGAGTAACTTCGACTACAAACTGCAACTTCAACTTGAAACTCGAAACTTCAAACTCATCATTTTTAAATTAAATATTTGGTAGAAACTTTCAACGCCAATGTTAAACTTAGAAGAGATTCAACTGAAAACTTTGTGTTGAAACTTCTAACTCATAACTTTCAACTGTGAATTCCAACGGAAGATTCTAATTCCACCTTCAAACTTCGAAGAAACTCCAAGTTTGAACCTTTCGATAAATTTGAGACTTGAAACGACAAACTTATAACTTGAAAGTGTAAACTTGTAAGAAACGGCAAATTAAAACGACTAACTATATAATTTAAATATCAAAAGGCACTTTCAACTTCAAATTTAAACATCGAAGAAAATTTGAGTTGGAACTTACATTTAGATCTTTAAAATTCGATCGTGAAGGAGTAAACTCGAAATATTTCAACTTCAAACACCAAATTTCGAGCTCGAAATTTTCAACTGTGAATTTGGGAGAAACTTCAAACTCCAACTTCAAACCTCGAACGATCTTCAACGTTGAACTTCGATGAGAAAAAAATTCAAAACTAAATACTCATGAATTCAAAATGTAAGCTCGTAAACAAGGCAACTTTGAATTATCAACTTTGAACTTCTAACTTTGAAAAGTGGTTTCCGAGAGTAACTTCGAACTTTAAATTGAAACCTCGAAGATATTTCACTATGATTTAGATGCTTGAAAACTTCAAATTTTGACGTGGAACTTCGAAGTTATAACTGTCAACTTCGAATTTTTAAGGAAATTATAATTCCAACAATTATAATTTATTTATAATTCCAACAGTTACAATTATTTATATTTATTTTATTTTTTGCTGAAACACTTGCTACCGTTTTTTATCAAGCTTTCAGTCCTCTTTGGGACCCTCTTCAGGATTTTTTACACCCTCTCCAGGATTTTCTACAGTCTATACTGTACTACACTATACTACATCAATAGGTGCCACGACTAAACATGTGTAAAAAATCCTGAAAAGAGTCTCGGACAGGTCCGAAAGCTTAATAAAAAACAGAGGCAACTATTAATTGGCTCCGAGTGACCGTACAAATAAAACTCATTCAACTCCAAACTTATAACCTTTGAAGTTCGAAATGATGAGTTTGACAGAAAGTTGAAAGAATCTCTTGATTTAAAAAAAAAACCCAATCGAATACTCCCGAAATTTCATGAAGGTGACTATTTTAAGCCATTAAATTGTCCTATTTTTTCGACGATGTCGACTAGTCACCCTGTATGATATCCATCATCGACAGAATTTTAAATGTTACGAAATGAACATCCTACCCATAAATATCAAATTCCATGCAATCGGAAATTTATACTCGAACTCACAAATCGTACGACGTTTCCAAAACCAAAACATGTTCTCAAAAATGGTCTTAAAATTCATGAGACCCCATGTTTCCAAAAACTCCTGAAACCCAACATTCAAAGCCCGCGGGAAACATCCGCGAAGGCGTTTCATCGCTTTCAACCCCACATTTACACATGAATACAGAGCGACAGTAAGAGTCTTTTCTAGTGATGTAAATTATCAACGAAAGTCATTATCGATCATTATTGATTTTAGGATGCCAGTTTCGATATTTATCGATAGTACCAAAATAAGAGATCTGCATAAAATACATTCAACTTCTGTTCTGCATTTTATACAATAAATTAGTAATACAGTTTTATAATTCATGTACGGTAAAACTTCCATTCAAGTTCTACACTGAAGTTTCATGATCACACTTTGAAATTGAAGTTTCGGGATCAAAGAGTGGAATTAGAGTTTCGAAACTGAACTTGCAACTTCAAGTTTCCGGATGAAATTTCAAACTTAAAGCTGCGAAAGCTAATATCGAACTCGAAGTTGACGTATTCAACTTTGAGCACGGAGTTTCGAAATTCAATATCCAACTTAAGGTTTCCGAATAAAACTTCAGACTTGAAGATTCCAAGTTAAACTTTCAAATCCAAGTTTTTTAATGAAACTCCAAAGTTGAAGTTTCTAAACTTTCTAACTTGAATTCTTCGAATTTAATTTTCAAATTGGAGTATCGGAATTAAACAGTGGACTCAAAAGTTTTGAAAATGAAACACCAACTTCATGTTTTCAAGTTAACTCCGTATTCCAAGATTTGGAAGTTGATTTTACACTCAAAGTTTCGGAATCAAAGGATAGAATTAGAGTTTTGAAACTGAACTTGCAACTTCAAGTTTCCGGAAAAAATATCCAACTTCAAGTTGCGAAAGCTAATATCGGACTCGAAGTTTCGGAATTAAACTTCGAACTTGAATTTCACGGATTCAACTTTAAACACTGAGTTTCGAAATTCGAATTCTGACTTGAGGTTTCCGAATGAAACTTCAGACTTGAAGATTCCAAGTTAAACTTTAAAATCCAAGTTTTGTAA
>JAPYZK010005097.1:0-19044 GCA_030522785.1 Platygaster equestris
TTATTAATTAAATGAAATAATACAAATGGGGTAAACCCAATTT
Organism: Platygaster equestris; assembly: GCA_030522785.1. Lineage (NCBI taxonomy): Eukaryota > Metazoa > Arthropoda > Insecta > Hymenoptera > Platygastridae > Platygaster > Platygaster equestris. The sequence goes on from JAPYZK010005097.1 coordinate 44, forward strand.
CGAAAATATTTTTATGTTATAAACAATGAAATTTGCAAAGTGACAGGTGATACATATCTGTGAATCGGAAGTTTCAGAAACTTGGGGTTTATTTGTCATGATATTTCACTACTAAGCATTTTCTGAAGAGCCGCACCTAACCTTTGGAAAATTTGGGTGCGTTATTCATATTTCGAATGTTCAATCGCGGAACCACTAAAATATGAGGTTGAGTTATGTTATTGTTGAATGGAATTCGAAGAAATTCCAAAAAAATTCAAAAAAATAGGAGCGAATTTTGCTCCGAATGACCGTATTAACGAAACTCTTAATTGGAAAAACATTAACAAAATAGGGGGTTGGCGCGCGAAGTAAAAAAGTAAAATAAGGAGTGAATTCCTACTTTACGAAGTAAAGAAATGTGATTAAACATGAAGTTATCGATTCGAAGTGTAAGTTTCGCATGCATTACGACTCAAAAACACCTCTGAGTACATTTTTAAGCGTTGCGGACCATTTTACGTCAATTTTTTGTAAAACTTGCAACTTTCAGCAACCCAGAGTCCCGCCAAGGAATATCCTAATTATAAATAATATACAAATAATACTACAATCGCGATGCAAAATAATAACAATGTAACAAAACAAACAAATCTCTCAAGTTCCCGAAAAATTCACCGTTGGATAAAATGCTCCCGAACTCCAGAGACTCTCAAGAATCCCACCAAGTTAAAAAAAACATCTGGTATTCGAACACCCGCGGAGGGTCGACCTTAATGCTTATTACTACTCCTGTTGAATTCATCACGTTCGTACGTCAATGACATAATGGTTCGGCATTGATACACGCGCTCCTTGCAGAAACGGCGCATTGACCGCGCCGAAAACATGCGCGCGAACATGTTTGAATCTTTGAATGCATGCGGGCGAGCTCGCCCCGAGGTTGGCAACGCTGGTGCCGTGCGTGGACGGGAAAGGTCTACTACATGCATTGTACAAATACGAGTACGTCATTCAGGAGTGCTCAGAGCATTGGCTCGACCCCGTATGAATGACAATCAGAAATGTCATTGATTTTAATGAACATGAAAAGCGTCATGAATTCATGGCTTTATTTCACAATCGCACCTGCCTCGAGAAATTGGTTGCAAATCGGATATAATGAATCATGAGTTATTCATGAGAGGTTCATCCCGGGAGAAAGAAATCAATATTATCCGTTTCTTAATAATTGTTTTTCTTCGCCATAACTTTACGAAGAGAATGAAATTAGGAACTATTTGGCCGAAGAAAGAACCCTATTTGTACTGACCTTTATAACGTCCAAAAACTGTGGACGAAACGTCGGACATGTTTAAATAAATCGGAATCATTATTACTGGATTGTTCTTATTGGCTGAAGTTATATTCTCACACCTATTGAAACCAAGAGAACGAATTTAAATTCTGACGACTAAAAATGATAAGGATGCATGTTATTTCTTGCGTGGAATGACTGCGCAAACGTATTTTCATCTTTGAGAAATCTGAAACCCAGCTGCAACTTACTAAAGTTGTACATCTCTTTATTAGACAGGTTAGACTAGTCTGAGATTGAATAAATGGTTTGTGAATTATTATTAACATAATATTGTCGCATTGATCATATTATTGTTTTGAATCGTTTTTCAAACACTTTATTATCAATCACTCAGAATTTCTTGATTTTTAATCTAGTCCATCAGCTTTAGAGTTAACTTGGGACATCTTGTTTCTCACTTTATAAATCAAAAATCTATTACTCGAGTATCATGAATCAAACTGTCATCACACAAAATGAGATAATGCAGATACGTATTTAGATCTAAATCTCGATTTTGATTCTTATCTGCATGCTTAATTAATTGATTGATTTGAGTCGTTTTTTTTTTATTTCGTGTTTTATAGTGTTTTTGTTTCTTTATATTTTAATACCTACACAAATTTCAGGTAATTTTTTTTTTAATGCGGATGTAACAGTACATTTTCATTTTCCATATTCATTCGATGAATATGGAATATTTTCTTAATTTTAAAAATGTGCAGAAAATTGGAAGAAATACAAATTTTCCAAATTTTATTTTTGAAAAATTTCCTAGAACTACTTGAATTTCTAAATAATATTATAAATATCGTTTAATGTTCGGAATTTGGATAGTAGTAGGATATTCTTTTAAAATATCAATAATGTCTTGAATATATTCAAAAATTTGTCAAATCAACAAATCAATCAAAATTTTACTCTAGGGCACTCTACTTATTGCAAATTAGTTAGAACTTCAAAATTTGATCACTCGATCAAAAGTACAATCCAAAATTCGTTACGCCGCCCCCCCCCCCCCCCCCCCCCCCCCCCCCCCCCCCCCCCCCCCCCCCCCCCCCCCCCCCCCCCCCCCCCCCCCCCCCCCCCCCCCCCCCCCCCCGCAAGCTTCAATCAATCTTGTTGCTCATTCCACGCGATCGTCATCATAAATCACAAATGTTTAGGTATAAAATTACGTAAATGGCTATATTTCGTAGTCATATTCCTCGTAAATCTATTTGCAATCTCTACACGCTTTCTGCTTCCACACATACGTTTTCGCCACAGTTGCAATACCAAGGGAAAAACAATCAAATCGTAGTCCATCAAACCATATCATAATGAGAAATCAAAATAAAATCTTTCTCACAACAATAAACCCCAAATATCCGATCAATTTCGAATCCTGGATTTCCTAACAACCAGATAAATCCACGAATTCAACTATTTCAATCCAAAATTGTCTAAAAAATGACAACAACTTCTGATATACCTTTTTCTCAACTCAATGCGCATGTGCGGTCGCCATTTTAAACAACCGACAAATACGAATCCTATACAAATGTGGCGGAAACGGGCGGGAAATACGAATAGTGCGGAGACAAAAACGATCACAAATATGGCGGACAGCAACGCATGCGCAGAAAAATTTCAGTAAAGAAAAAGGTCTATTCCCACAGCAATGTACGAGTCTTATAATCGTCAGCACAAAGATAATTCGCTCAATTAAAGAGGAAAATTGATTCCTCGATGAGATAAACTTTCCATTTTCGTTCCGATTGTAATAGCTCCAGCGGAAACCATTTGGAAAACGCAATCCACAGAGAAACGTGGATTACACGTTAAATAAGTCGCGAAACTTTCTCGCTTGGTCCGGAAACGTGTTGGAAAATTCAGCAAACATTTCCTCGAGACCCGACCAAACAACGCAGATAGACTTTCACAGACGTTTCGTTCGAGCGTTATCTCTCCATCGCGTTTCTCACCACGAGCAATATTTCAAAATCGCGTGTTCCAGTTTTTTGTTTTCACTCCATCAGCGCGAAACCTTTCCAAATATGCGACATTTTTCGAGACTCGACCAACCATTTCATCAAAACAAAGTTCGTGAGCCAGTTTACTGGCTTGACACAATTTTTGTTTATTTTCGAAAGATTTTTTGACGGTGGCGGTAGGGAACGATATCCAGAATTAAAATGAAAAATTCAATTTTTATTGATATTCTAGAAGCGCGCCTTCGAATAGGAACGAACTTTTCAGGGGCGGAATAAGAGCTTTTGAGGCCCGGGTTGGTGTTTCCCACGAGGGCCAACCATTTCACCCCCTATTTCGTTTCAAAATGGGATTCTGAAAACATCAAATTTCAAACATCAACAACAAACGAACAAATTTCCAACATTTTAAGAATTTTGATGGAAGTTTTCAAGATCCTTAGAAATTTGGGGATTTAAAAAATTATGCAAGTTTTGAGGATTCTGAAGACTCTTAATAATTGAGAAAATTCAGAAATTCAGAAAAATTTGTGAATATGTCAAAATTAAGAAAATTTAGAGATTATCACGTTCTGAAAATTTCAGAAATTCTGAAAATTTCGGTAATTTTGAAAACTTTCATAATTTTTGATATTCTATTACAATTGAAAACATTTTAGAAATGCTACAAATTCCAGAAATTATAGGAGGACTGCAAAATTTTTCATAACTTACAAATTTCGGAAATGTACTGAATTTTTTTAATTTAATTAAAAATTTTTCACAAACTTCGGAAATTTTATTAGATTTAGGAAATTCCGAAAATTCTCAGACTTTGAAAAATTTCAAGATTTTCGGAGATCCTAAGACTTTCGATAATTCTGAGAATTATGCAAATTTTGAGCATTCTGGAGATTTTTAAAAATGAAAAAAATTCAGAAAATTCAGAAAAGTTTGTGAATATATGTTTTGAAAATTCAAAGAATTACATAAATTTCTATAACTCCAAAATTTTGGAAATATACTCAATTTTAGAATTTAATTGAAGAAATTCGAAAACCTCGTCAATTTCATTAGATTTAGAAAATTCCAGAAAATATCCGACTTTAAAGAATTCGGAAATTTTGAGATTTTTTGAAATACAGAGAATCTCGAAAATTTTTATGATATTTCAAATTCCGAAAATCCTTAGAATTTTAGAAATTCCGAGAATTGTGCAAATTTTGAGCATCCCGAAAATTTGCAAAAATAAAAAAAAATGCATAAAATTAAAAAAATGTGTAAATACTCGTGTGTTATTAAATTAAGAAATTTTAGAAATGTAGACGTTTTGAAAATTCTAAGACGAAAATTTCAATAACTTTGGATTTGGAGAACTTGGCAAACTTTTTCATTTTCGAAATATTGGAAAATCCACAAAATGTAAGAAATTCAGTTCAAACAAATATTTCGTCATAATTTCAAAAATTCCGAAAAATTCAAGTGTTTCGAAAATAATGCTGATATTGTTCAATCAATTACTAATGAAAATTGTTTTGTATTCTATTCAATTTCTACATATTTTTCATCAATTTCCATTCATTTCCATATGAAAATTACAAACTTTTTTACTCTTATCACCAAAAATTCCCCCCCCCCCCCCCCCCCCCCCCCCCCCCCCCCCCCCTCCCCCCCCCCCCACCCCCCCCCACCACCGCCTCGACCCCTCTTAGTCCGCTACTGACACTTTCATCGAAATCGAACGCCATGTTGTCAACGTTACGAGGAATCCGATTATCCCAAAGAAAATAACGTTTTCTCTTGAAATGGAAAAGAAAATCGCAGTATCATAAAACGTTTACAAGGTAGTAACCGAGCTAGTAATTGCGCGGTTGAGCAGTTCAGAGCGTCTCTAAAGCTTCGGCTTTCGAGTCTATTAGGTCTTCTTTTAAGCCAATGATTCATTCTTGGTCCTACAAGTTGCACGAGTTGGTTGCGCAACCACGAGCGTATGAAAACAAAGCCGAGCGAACATTTATAAGATCGCAGAAACAATGAGGGTCGAGATTTCCCCATTACTCCTTCCCCCGAAATGCCAAATGGTTACTCGTTTTCCCACGTGTGCTAATGCTGCTAAATTCGTTCTTCATGCTCCGCGAAATGTTTATAGACTATAAGTTTGTGAACGATCGTAAATTTTCATTCGACTCAGAAGCAGCATTCCAAACTTATTGTGGGCAAGTTCGTGTTTATTACCAAGTTGCAATTCAGTGTTGATTTTTTATGTGCTTCTTTTTTGCAGTATGTATGTTTGATAAAACACAAAAATTGCAAAAAAATATCGATTTCAATTGATGTTTTTTATAATCGATATTTTTAATAAAAATCGATGTTTTTTTATAAACATCGATGTTTTTCATAATCAATACATAAACATCGATGTTTTTTCTAATCGATGTAAAAACATCCATGTTTTATATTATCAATACATAAAAATCAATGTTTTCTTACAAACATCGTTGTTTTTTTATAAACATCGATGTTTTTTATAATTAATGTAGAAACATCGATGTTTTTCATCAAAATCGACGTTTTTTTAAAAAAATCAATGTTTTTCATAATCAATACATGAACATAAGTGTTTTTTATAATCGATGTATAAACATCCATGTTTTTCATGAAAATCGATGTTGTTTATAATCGATGTATAAACATCGATGTTTTTGATAAACATCGATTTTTTTTCAAGTTCGATGTTTCTTATAATCGATGTATCAACATCGATGTTTTTTATAATCGACATATAAACATCAATTTTTTTTATAATCGATGTATAAACATCGATGTTTTTCATGAAAATCGATGTTTTTATAATCAATGTATAAACATCGATGTTTTTGATGAACATCGATGTTTTTTGGAGTTCGATGTTTATTATAAACATCGATGTTTTTCATAATCGATGTACAAACATCGATGTTTCTTATCAACATCGATGTTTTTTATAATCGACGTATAAACATCGATGTTTTTTTATAATCGATGTAGAAACATCGATGTTTTTCATGAAAATCGATGTTTTTTTATAATCCATGTATAAACATCGATGTTTCTTATAATCGATGTATAAGCATCGATGATACTAATCGATCTACGGATACATAATTTTATGTATCCATAGTTTCCTATATGAAATACGTGTTTGAATTAACTAACCCTCCATTTTCAATTACTGTATTGATTTCTTCAAACGCGTGAGAAAAAAACTGTTTGTCTAAGAACAAACGAACTTTGTGACATTTATTGACTGAGTGAAATCCTTTTCCAGGATCCAATCAGAAAAATGAATGTTCGCTCCCTCGGCAAACAGCTACAAATTCAATATTTATGAATTTCATTTGTCGATGGAATCGTAGCCGAACGCTCCAGAATCGATCGATATAAGAAAAGCTCATTCTCGATTCTAAGGCGCTTTTGTACATCGAAAAAGTAGAAAAAGAGGAAACGGTCAGAACAGGTAACTTTTTTAAATGAAATGCCATGCAACTTGGTTAGGCAAGATTAACTTCTTCTCTAAACTACTCACGTAGTTTGTGTTCCTTTTGGAATTTTTCGATTTGATAAACACTAAGTCTGACTTTGAAAAAATTCTATTCGTTTTATAACAATACCAGAATACATAAGTAAAAAAACAAAAACTATTCATTATTACAATTTTTTCGATAAGCTCATATGAAATACAAACTTTTATTACTAGTATGGAAATTTGTCCACACATCGAGTTATCAGCGACTATAAAAAATGTTTGATTTTCTAAACTTCAAAAGTTTAAATAATCGTAACACAAAAACAAAAAATATCATATTGAAATAAAAAAATACGTGTCGATTATTTTCCTTTGAAGAATTCGAGAAAAAATTTCCGTTGAAATTGAAATTTGAGTTTCAAATCTGATATGGAATGACCAATGGCGATAAAACGACTCCAAAAATAGAAAGGGAAAAAAATTAAAATAAAAACCATTGTATAAATTACAATCGGTGGAATGGATTGTCAATGGGTTTCATGATAAAATTTTATAATGTTTTCGATTTCCCATTCCATTTTTTCCAATTAAATGTTTTTTGCGAGAAAAAATGGGAGGTCCTGGGTTCGATTCCCGGCTCGGTGGATTTTTTTCTCGCAAAAAACATTTAATTGGAAAAAATGGAATGGGAAATCGAAAACATTATAAAATTTATCATTGTATAAATATCCTAAAAATCACGAATGTCGATTTTTCGAATGTTCAAGTTAAATTTTTTGAAATTCGATCTAAAATTTCAGGTATCTGAACTTCCTAATAAATATATTCTTTTAACAATCTCAAGTTCAAAAAATTTTTGTTCTATAATTTCTAGAATTTATAAAATCATACAACACCCGAATTTTTGATACAATAAGTAAAATGAAAGAAAAAATACGAGAGAATAGTAAAAGAAAGGGAAACGACCGGAAGAGATGAGTTATTCAAATGAAATCATGCCGCACGACTTTGTTAGGAAAGACCCCGTACATGAGCGCAACGGTAGCGCTGCAAATTGCTCGGTCCTCGTGTAACGGACGAGGATGCTTTTGCACAATGACACGCCACTTGAATGATGAAAAAGGTATCATTACCCTCTTCAAGTTCAATGCAACGTGTTCATTACAAAAAAAAAAAAAAAAAAAAAAACGTCATAGTCTAAAGTCACCGAATCACGCAAGCCAAATATTTCTTCAGACTCGATTTATATACAGCACGTTTGATACATATTTATTACGAATATTTAAATCAGAACAAATCTTCCATAACTCGCAAATTCATTTGGTTTTAATTTTCGCGAACGCGGAATTTCAGTAAGCAAGGATGCAACCAGAAATTTCGTTCAGGGGTGGCTAAGGTGATTTTCACTCAAAATTAATTCGACAAATTTAAAAAGTAACGATTTATTAGAGAATTATAAAAATTTGCTGAATTTTCGGAATTTTCGTGAGTTTATTTGAAATCTCTGAAATTTTCAGAATCCTCTAGACTTTGAAATTAATCGAAATAGTCGAAAATCTTGAAATATATTAAAAATGTTCTAACTAAACAAATGTTTTTCGAAATTTTAGAAATTAGTGAAATTTTGAAAATTTCAAGAATTCCGAAAACTGCCTTGATTCTCAAAATTTTCTAAACTTTATTGAATCTCTGAAATTTCTAAAATTTTTTCAATTCTGAAAATTGTCAAAATACTGGAAACTTTCGAAATTCTCTGAATTGTTGAAAATCTTGAAATGTTACGAATTATCAAGTTTCTCGAAATGTGAAGGATTCGTAAAATTTTCTTAATCTTAAGAATTATGCAAATATTGTGAATTTTTAGAATTTTTGGAACATTTACAAATCTCTGAAATTTACCCAAATTTCTAAATTCTCGAACTTTTCAAAATTCCAATAACTTCCATAATTCTCAAAACACTTCAAACTTTGAAAATTCTCAAAATTGTCAAAAATCTTGAAATGCTGGAAATATTCCAAATTATCAAGTTCCTCGAAATGTTGGGAATTCGTAAAATTCTCGTAATTTCAAGAATTATGAAAATATTGTGAATTTCCAGAATTTTTGAAACTTTTGTAGAACTTCAAAATTTTCAAAATTTTTGAAGCTATTAATATTTTCAAACTTCTAAAAACTTGTAAAATCCTCGAAATCGCCCAAACTCTGAAAATTCCCAAAATTATTAAAAATCTTGAAATGTTAAAAATTTTAAAAATTATCAAGTTTCTCGAAAACTTTGAAACTCGTGAAAATCAGTATTGTTTTACTATTTTTTTCGGAAGATACTTTTTTGCAATGTGCTAGATTTTTCAAAATTTCTATTAATAATATATATTATTAATAACTATTACTATTAATAATATATAATAAATTCCTAAAAACTAAATTTCGACTCCGAATTTCTCATTCTCAATGCCGTATTCAAACAACAGTATATTCCACTAGTGCAAAAATAATTTTTCAACGAATGTGAGGTTTCTGAAATGAGCCAAACGCTAGTTTTAGAATCACGTAAGTCGAAAAATCATTATTCCACTAGTTGCGAACTATATTTTATTCCACAACGTGAAAAAAGTGAAGAACTCTTGGGACGTTCAATTTTCGAGTTAAATTTTCCGAATTTTTTTCGCTTGTGAATTTCATTTTCCAGAGAGAGGGGGATGCTATAAGAATATACGTTTGCAATAACAAGTGACGAAATTATTTCCCGGAAGTACACACCGGCAATCATTGAAAAATAAGGGAAAACCTTGCATAATCCGCACAATCCCCTCGATACGGACGATTAAAAATCGCGTAATAAAATCTAATGGCGGAATCACGTCGCGGGTCGCCGATCACGACGTGACTTGTGCGAAAATTGAGATCTTGCAAATTTGCACACGCTCGCGAGAGCTTCCATTCTCTCATCTAGAGGGGAGAAACTTTACTTAGATTCTGTATATCGATGAGTCACGCTCGCATTATCCAGTTTGTGATTGAAATGATGAAACTGCTTGGAATTTTAAAGTACGAACCGAGAGATTCCCTCAGACAAAAGAATATCAAGACAACTATTGTCAAAGATGTGTATAAATTGTACAGTCTTCACTAATTTTTCATTTCTAGATTGAATGATAAATTTTTTTCAACTCCGTAAAAAAATGCTTCTTTTTCCACTTTTGTTGTCATTTTCCAAACGCATTGAGTGCAGAAAAGGGACAAAAATCCAGCACCAAGTGTCAGAATCAGAAAATAACTAAACTGAACATCTTTTAATCCATTATTGACCTTCTTGAGTGCAGAAAAGGGACAAAAATCGAGTTCCAAGTGTCAGAATCAGAAAATAACTTGACTAAACATCTTCCAATCTATTACTGACCTTCTCAAGTGTAAGAAAGGGACAAAAATCGAGTTCCAAGTGTGAATATAGCAACGTGACAAAATTAGCATGCCTTCTGCAATTCATGGACTGACATTGTAGAACTGGAATACGATTTGCAAAACGGAACGAGGGCATGATAAAAACTGCGTATTCATGATTAATCGTACAATTGCGTTTTTCATAATCGCCATGAATTCGACTTATCAGCGAAGTAGGTGGCACAAAACGCATGGTCGAGGTACATATTTTGCAGGCATGGAAAAGTAGAAAGAGTCAAACCGGAGTTACATAAAACGGTAATAATAAGAAATGTTGAAACAGCAATCTGCGGAATTGTTATGTTTTCAGAAGTTTCTACCAAGCTTCAGTAAGTTAACGAGCAGACTCGAGTCTGTCATTTATTACGAATGAAGAAATTTTTACCCTTAAAGATTGCTAAAGAAATGGAGTTCTCACTCGTAAAATTTAACTTTAGAATTCGTTCAATTACATTGAGACATTATTCTCTTGCATAAGAATTCTACTACTATAATGCAGTTGTAAAATAAAAAAAAACCTCGAAAATTTTTTAGGGAGAGGGGGAGGCGTGGAAAAAAATCCAAGATCGCCGAAATAACTGCCAAAACCCTATAAAAAAAGAATATATATATATATATATATATATATATATAAACCATTCGAAGAATTCAAAATCCTTATCATAAATTAATATCAATGATTAGATCTTTTTCAAGAAAAAATAATGTAAAAAAAGGTTATCTGGACGACTAAATACATAATGTACGAAAAGGTATAGATTGGAGCATTTATTCACCTTAAATAATGCCATTATCTGATTAAATAAAAACGTTGTTTTCTATAAAAAATTATTTGAAGTAAAATCCTGAAAAAATGGAGGTTGTTGAATATAATTTGCGATAATAATGTATATATGTAGGTATTAAAAATAATAATGTAATTAATTCATCAAAAAACATTAGATCACGAAACGCGTGTCTGAAAAAGCAAATCGAGTCACTAAAAGAAAATTGTTAATTCAAACTAACATTGATGCGTACACTCGTGAAAACATTCCTTGAGTATTATACGTCTTTGTACTCAAACGCATTCCACGTCACCGCGTCACAGTAATTTCATTCATAGAAACAAACGTTTCACTATGCAATTATTCAACATTGGAATTCCAAAGGGTACGTTCGCGAAATTCCTTGGCTATTTTTGACCAATACAATCAAGTTCAAAAATTAAATCCTGTATTATCCCTATCAACTCGAAAAAAAAGGGGGGGGGGGCAATACATACAGGTAATGATTTCAAATTTATCCTTTTTTTCGAATTGATTTCGAAAATCGAAATTTTCGAAATCATCAAAATTATCAAAAATAATACGAACATAATTGAAATAGGTTTAGAATTGAAAAAATATCCAATATTCTATAAAATTCATATAACTGACGCGAATTACCGAATAATTTCGGATTTTTAGAGAATTCCATTCGTAGAACCAAAAATAATTTCAAAAAATATTCAAAATGAAATTACTGTGACTATTTGGCGCAAATTAAAAAAAAATGGGGGAGGGGTCCCAATATGTACGGGTAATAAATGATAATTTCAGAATAATCATTATTCTGAAATTATCATTTTTTCCAATAGATTACAAAAATCAAAATTTTCGAAATCATCAAAATGATCAAAAAAAAAAAAAAAAAATATATATATATAAATATATATATATAAATATATAAAAAAATAAATAAAAAATATTACAATATTTATAACCAACACTTGATACTCGGAAAAATATATATTTTCCGAAAATGTGGAATATTGAATTAAATTATACGAGAACTTAAAAAAAATTGGAATACGAAAATTTCTGAATCCCAAGGTTTTCATGTTCTCGTATAATTTGCTTCAATATTCAAATTGTCATTCGCGTATCAAATGTTGGTTTTTTTCGAACATGATTCGTCGAAATTCAAAATCGAAGTTTTTTTAATCTAAAATTCAAATTTCAAAATTTAGCAACCAAAAATTTCGGATCGAAAGTTCAAAAAGATAAACATCTAAGATTGAATAAATGTCATCATTTCTTGAACTCGCATGAACCGAATCTAATTTGAAACAACATCAGACAATTTTAGATCGTCGTGAACACGCTCTATTTCGAAATCGGAATGACAAGTTCAAGTTGTACTCGGCGCCGGATACGGAGAATACCCCAGGATGTTTGAATAACCCCTTTCGAGAGTTCAATTTCTTATCAATTTTTCTCATTTTTTTTTTAGCGCGCTCGAGCGAATTAGTCATGCTGTCGAATCAGCGATAGTGACACACGCTTCCTCCTCGTATTCACACCTACATACTCCATGAAATAGATATTAAAATAAACCCGATGATGTGCCGCGGAATAAATGGACCGCGTGAATCATCTCCGTTTCATCGCCTCGTTATTGTTTTTACGCGATTCAGCAAGGTTTCAGATTTATTTTGAAAGATGGTTTGATAGTCAAAACAAAAATAAAAACCATAGAAACATGGAAACTACCCCCCCCCCCCCCATCATCATCAATATGTATTACCATTTTAAGAAAAATTGGAAACTTCAAACTATTCACTTCCAATTTCAACATCAAACTCAAAACTTTGAATTTGAACATCGAACTTGAAACGTCGTATTTGAAGTTTTAACATACACTTTGGACTTGGAACTTTCAAATTGAACTCTGAATTTTGAACTTAAAATTCAAACTTCGAACTCCAAACTTTATATTTTAACTTGAAACTCCAAACTTTGGGTTCAAACTGTAAAGTTCTAACATAAACCTCCAATATCAAGTTTGAACTTTGAACTTCAATCTTCAAATGTGAACTCTAAACTTCTAATTTGAACCTTAAAAATTAAATCAGAACTTGAAACATTAAACTTTGACTTTGAACTTCGAACTTTCATTCTGAACTCCAGATTCTCAATTTGAACTTCAAATTTCGAATCTGAACTTCAAACTTCACGTGTGAACTCGAACTTTGAAATATGAACTCAAATTTGAATCTTAACCTCCAAACTTTACATTCAAATTTGAAACTCTGAATTTTGAATTGGAACTGTGAACTTTCAATTTTAACTTTAAACATCAAATTTAAACGTTGAACTCATAAGTTCTAAATACTATTGAAAACTCTCGACATCCAAATTAAACTTTGAACTTTAGATTTGAACTTTCAACTGTCAACTTTGAATTACAAATTCAAAGTCCTAAATTTGGGTTCAAACTGTAAAGTTCTAACATGAACCTCCCACATCAAGTTTGAACTCTGAACTTCAATCATCAAATTTGAACTCTGAACTTCAAATTTGAACCTCAAACATCAAATTAGAACTTTGACTTTGAACTTCAAACTTTTACTCTGAACTCCAGATTCCCAATTTGAACTTCAAATTTCGAATCTGAATTTCAAACTTCACGTTTGAACTCGAATTTCGAAATATGAACTTCAAATTTGAATCTTAACATCCAAAATTTACATTCAAATTCGAAACTCTGAACTTTAAATCTGAACTTCAAACTTTCATTATGAACTTTAAACATCAAATTTGAACGCTGAACTTCATATTTCAAATTCGAAGTTTGAATTATAAGTTCTAAATACTATTCGAAACTCTCAATTCCTAATTTGAACTTTGAACTTTGGATTTGGACCTTCAACTCTCAACTTTAAATTACAACATTGAATTCAAACTTTAAACTCCTAACTTTGGGTTCAAAGTGTAAAGTTCTAACATGAACCTCTAATATCAAGCTTGAACTTTGAATTTCAATCTTCAAATTTGAACTCTAAACTTCGAATTTGAACCTCGAACATCAAATTAGAACTTTAAACATCAAACTTTGACTTTGAACTTCAAACATTTATTCTGAACTCTAGATTCCCAATTTGAACTTCAAATTTCGAATCCGAACTTCAAATTTCACGTTTGAACTCGAATTTCGAAATATGAACTTCAAATTTGAATCTTAACATCCAAAATTTACAATCAAATTCGAAACTCTGAACTTCGAATCTGAACTTTCAATTTCCAATATGAACTTTAAACGTCAAATTTAAACGTTGAACTTCATATTTCATATTTGAAGTTTGAATTAAAATTTCTAAATACTATTAAAAACTCACAATTCACAATTTGAACTTTAAATTTTGGATTTGAACTTTTAACTGCCAAATTTACATTGGAACATTGAATTCAAACTTTAAACTCCTAACTTTGGGTTCAAACTGTAAAGTTCTAACATGAACCTCTAACATCAAGTTTGAACTTTGAACTGCAATTTTCAAATTTGAATTCTAAAATTCTAATTTAAACATTAAAAATCACATCAGAACTTCAAACACTGAACTTTGACTTTGAACTTCGAACTTTTATTCTGAACTCCAGATTCCCAATTTGAACTTCAAATTTCGAATCCGAACTTCAAACTCCGCGAGCGAACTCGAACTTCGAAGTATGAACTTCAAATTTGAATCTTAACCTCCAAACTTTACATTCAAATTCGAAACTCTGAACTTCGAATTTGAAAGGTAAACTTTCAATATGAACTTCAAATATGAAATTTAAACGTTGAACTTCATATTTGGAATTCGAAGTTTGAACTCAGAATTTTAAGATTTAAATACTATTAAAAACTCTAAATTCCCAATTCAAACTTTGAACTTTCAACTGTCAACTTTAAATTACAACATTGAATTCAAACCTCAAACTCCAAACTTCGAACTTTGAATCTGAAATATAAACTTAGAATAAATTGTGAACTTACAATTTCAAACGTGAACTTTGTACTTCAAATTTCGAACTTTGATTTTAAAGTTCTTACTACTATTCTGAACTGCAAATTTCCAATTATTAGAAATCCAAAATAAAAATGTGATCTTTGAACTTTCAAGGGGGGGGGGGGG
Source organism: Platygaster equestris (assembly GCA_030522785.1). Taxonomy (NCBI): domain Eukaryota; kingdom Metazoa; phylum Arthropoda; class Insecta; order Hymenoptera; family Platygastridae; genus Platygaster; species Platygaster equestris. The sequence goes on from JAPYZK010005097.1 coordinate 15,179, forward strand.
GGGTCCGAACCCCCAAAGCCCCCACTACATCCACCACTGATAATCGATAAAAAAACGCAAAAACCACAAAAAGCTCAATCAAAAGTTCATTTCCGTTCCCTATCGCTTCAGCGATTTTTACGAAAGCAGGAAAACGTTTACGTCTCGTAAAAAAGCGAAATTCCCTTCTGCAACGCGAAATCGCTGATGCCAGGCGACTGTTTTGAAATTTACGCGCGTCTGAAAATTTGTGTGGGATCGGGCGATATAAATAGAGCGAGAGTGCGTAGTTCTTTGTGAAGCGAAAACTGCGAAAGCTCCGCAGACGGCACTCGAGGGAGCTTATTTCAGAATTCATTCGAATCGGCCAGACTACAAGTGGCTACGGCTGCACAGACATTTATCTCCCCTGATACCGCAGGATGCACGTGTTCGGTTCCGCACCCCCGCCCCCCCCCCCCCCCCCCCCCCCCCCCCCCCCCCCCCCCTCCCCCTCCCCTCCTCCCCCCCCCCGCCCTCAGCCGGATAAAAAAAGTGTGTTTTCGTGCAGGGCGTCGAAAGCAGATGCTCTCGGGAAAAATCCTTTGGTTTTTCAGGGCTTTCCATATTCTTTTTTGCATCGAGTTATTACTGTACATTTTCCTTGGAAATTTATAATTTCCAGAGAAGAAATTATGACTGGAATTGATTTTAAATAATCTCTGAATCAACAAATGGGACGAATACAATGTTTTCGTTTTGTAAACTTAAGTTCAACTTTCACGAGTTCAAGTTTTTTTATTTTTATTCAAAAGTTGTCCAATTTTCGATAAAATTGTTTAAACTTGCGTAGATTAATTAAATTTCGTATTCTAACGAAATTTAAGCTTTTTCGCACAATGTCAGTATTTATTCGTTTTCCTAAAAATTCGAAGTTTCTACATTGTTTCTGAACACCTCAAATGAATTTTCCAAAACTTTCGAAACTTGTACTAAAAACTAGAGGAGCAAAAGTTACTTTCGTCTTGTTTTTTTACGCAGTCTGGAAAACAAGACGAGTGCTCCCACGTTTAAATAGACGCCATATGTGTCAATACATTCGGTAATGTATTTTTTCGAAGGGTCTTGAGGGCGCGCCATGCTCGACAGCCCAAATTGCTTGGGCGCGCCTTGTTTCCCTTATCGATTTAAACTGATTCGTCATTAAAACCCTCTTGGGCATTTTTATTTGCCCCAAATAACAATACCGAGATGCACGGAGCAAGCTAGCCTTTAAAGGAAGCACGAAGCATGAAAAAAGGAGCGGTGTTTAAAGGGAGCAGGGTGGTACACCAATTTGAAAATGCATGTATTAATGCGATCAAGTCGTAGAAATAGATTTCCGTGGATTTATTGAGAACAGTAATGCTGATTTAAGGGTTTTTCCGATGAATTTAGGGGTTTTTCGGACTTTTAGTGGGCATTTTGGAGGGACAAAACTTTTAGGCAGACTTAAATTTGAATTAACGATGTTTTCAGCAATTTTAGTAGAGTTTTTGAAAATGTTTCAAAAATATGGATATCAATATTTATTGACATTTTAAATTGATTTAAACAAAAATACTGATGTTTATTATATTGTTGAAAAAAATTGATTCGGAAAGGTTATAAATTCTCAATAAACTGCCAAAATCAGAAGCCTGCAAAAAATTGTGACGTACGAAATTGGAAATTTTCTATCTTTTAAAATTTTTGGATTCTAAATTTTGAGTTCATAACTTTTGATTCAATAAAGTTCAAAAATTCAAAATTCAGAATTGTCAAATTCCGAAATTTTTGAAACTCATGAACTTTTTAGAATTTGGAATATTGAAATTTCAATTGCTTACTAATCAAGTTTCGAATGCTCTAACTTTTTTGATTTCGAAACATGGAAATTCAGAAATTTCTAAAATACCAATGTTTTCAATTTTCAACAAATTTATGATATTCGAAGATTTTAATAACTCCCAGAATTAAAAATTATTAAATTTGCAAGTTCTCAAGTTTTAATTCGATTTTTGAAATTTTTTTTCTATGGAAAATTCGTAAAAATTGAAAAATTTGCGAAGTGGGATACATTTAAATCAAAGAACTTTCCCATCTGAATCTTGATATCAAATATTTTCAAAAATACGACATTTCGAATTCCAAAAATTCTGATTTTTGAATATCAAATTGCATATTCACAATTCAAGGAATTCCTAAAATTTCCACATAAACCAATGGAAATACTTAATATAAAATTTATAAAATTCCGAATTTTTCAATTTTGAACTGTGTAATTTACGAAATTCGAAAATTTTTTAAACTCACGGAATTGAAAATTCTAACATTCTTCAGTTTTTGAGATTCAATAAAAATTTTCAAATTTTTTTGACGGAGAATTCGTGAAAAAATTCAGTAATCTGCGAAGTAGGATAGATCGAAATTAGAGAATGTTTCAATCTGGATCTTGATATAAAACTCTAAAATAGTATAGAAATCTCGAATTCCGAGAATTCTGAGTTTTTAATGTCAAATTCCCAATCAAAGAATACCTAAAATTTTGAAATAAAATCATGGAAATTCTCAAATTCGCCGAATTTCGAAAACTATCGACTCGTCTGAGATACCAAATTCTGCATCTCCTAAATTTCTAAATTCCCAAGTATCCAAAATTCACAAATTTTCCAATATTCTGAACTTCTAATTCGAAATTCAATTGCTAGATTTCCAAAATTTTCCGCATTCCAAGAACATTGTCAAAATACTGAATTCAAGATTTCATATTCCAAATCTTCAAATTCAACTTACACTACCAAAAGTCCCGAAATTCAATGTTTAAAAATTTAAAAATTTCCAAACCACAATTACGAACTCCAAAATCCGAAATTTTTTCCAAACAAAACATCCAAAAAATCCTCCAATGTTCCAAAGAAATACATGCTCCATAATTCAGAATCACCACGCGAACAACGTCAAACACGAAAAAAGACTGAATTATTCCACGCCAAAAAACGTGAGTTCCTACCGCAAGGGGTAGAGAACACAGTTGTTTTTTCCAAAAGGTGTAAAAAATTCATTTCCACGTGTTGATGCTGACCGCATTATTTATTTTCCAGGGATATACGTTCCAGCGTCACCGCAATTGCACGGTAACCGCGAAGGGATTGATTTATCATCGAACCAATGATCTGGAAAGCAAAAACTCGCTTTCGTCATACCGGGACGTGCATTATTGCGCTTCTAAAAATAAGGTTTCGCGGCCGGAGTCGAAATCGTTTTCCAATAGCCCGAGAAAAAAGCGTTCTTTACGAGTTATCGAAGGTTTCGGTGGCGCGGGCCGGAAATTATAGTCTGCTGGCGAAATACAGGAAAGTGTCCCGGGGCGTGTTCCTGCCAATATTAATCAGCCGCTTAAATGTAGCATGACTGATGCGAGCCGCACATTGCAATGGAATGATTGCGGCGATTGCGCGGAAAAAGCTCGTTTTCAATGGGAAAAAATGACTGAAAATGATCGATTTCCTCGATAATGGTTGCATTTTTGCAATGTCTACGGTTCTTCGTGAATAACGATATTTTATTCAACGCCCGCGAGAAATATGTAATTTCGTGGCCCTGCTGAGAGTGGAAGAAATAATGGATTACCTGATTGTTGACGTATGGCATGCGAGTGATGAACTCCACGCTCATCTTAACGACCTATATCTATTTACTCACTCACTCTCTCAGTTTAGCGACCGTTTACGCACGGATAATTGAAACAAGATGGCGGACGAGCAACTCGACATAATATATATCGAAATGTCGAACTCCCCAACCCTAACCTCAAAATTACAAAACTGTGTATTGCTGCAATGTTTTTGTTGTTGTTTACAAAAGTGTCGAATACAGTCATAATCAAT
>JAPYZK010005098.1:0-11631 GCA_030522785.1 Platygaster equestris
AAATTTGGACGAATTCGGATAACTTTTGCAATTTTTGAGCTTTTAGAAGTTTTAAATTTGTGAATTTGTAAAGAATTTTATAATTTTGAAACTTTTGATGCTTGGGAGGTTTTAGAATAAATTATTATTAAGAAGTATGAAGTTTTGGAAGTTTCGGCCATTGCATAAATTTTGGAAATTCATAAATGTTAAAGTTTATTTGAACAAATTTGGATTTCAAATACTTTCAAATACTTTCAAATACTTTCAAATACTTTTAAACTTTAAATTTTTTAATATGTGGAATTGGCAAATTTTGACGAATTTTTTTGGATGTTCACTTTTAAAAATATATATGTTCAATTCCCCAAGTTGTGAAGTTTTGGAATTTTGAGAATGAAAGGATTTTAATGAATTACGGAGTTTAAATAATTTTAAAGCTTTGGAAATTTTAGAAGTTTTAGAATTTTTAAGAATTGCAAATTCCTAAAGTGTTGGAAGTTACGGTAATTTTTTGAAGTTTCGAAAGCTCACGAATTTCGAAGTTTTCGACAAAAATCAAGTTTAAAAGTTTTTAATTTTCAAATTTCAAAGTTTCGGGAATTCCGAGAGTTTTGAAGTTTCAAAGTTTTTAAAAATTTTGAAGTTTTTGAGCATCAAAGTTTCGAAATTTTGAAAATTTCATGAATTCGGATAACTTTTGTAGTTTCCGAGCTTTTAGAAGTTTTGAATTCGTGAATTTTTATAGATTTTTAGAATTTTGGATCTTTTGATGCTTTAGAATAAATTATCATTGAGAAATATGAAGTTTTGGAAGTTTAAAAATTTCAAAGTTTATTCGAACAAATTTTGATTTCAAATACTTTCAAGTTTTGGGATTTCTGAAGTTTTAAAGTTCTAAAGCTCAGAAGTCTCGAAATTTTTGAACTTGTGGAATTTTCAAATTTCGACGAATTTTAATGGATTTTTAGTTTTGAAAGTACACATTTTGAATTCCTGAAGTTGCGAAGTCATGGATTTCCGAAAATTAAAGGATTTTAATGAATTTTGAACTTCGAACAATTTTAAAGTTTGAAATGAGTTTCGAAGCTTCCAAAATTTCAAAAATTTCCAAATTTCTGACAATATGAATAATTTCGAAGCTCTCGAGAATCATGAAATTTTCCTGTCTGGAAGTTTTATAAAATTTCGGAAGTATTAGAGTTCTGTACTTTTGAAGTTTTGGTAAGTTGACCCAGAAAATCGACATTGATGTCCTGGAAAATCTGGAAATGTCATGGAATCCAAAAATCAAAGTAGTTCAACTCTGAATTCGAAAATTCGATTTCTCTCACAATAATCACTTTATCGCAAAAATTCAGAAAAAAAATTCGAGTTTATAGGACACGATCGCGATGACTCGACTCGCCATGCGCGATTTATGGCGGCGAAGATTGCGCGGGCCAATTTTGGAAAGTCATTACTCGCAGTTCATTTGATCTTGGACTCTCGCGGCGAAATAACAAAGGACCGCTGTTATAAATCTTCCTTGCTTTTTTGTTTACATTTTTTCATTGCTTTTGCAACCTAGCCCAACCCCATATCTCCGAATATGCACGAGACATCGAAAAAAAAAAAAAAAAAAAAAAAGACATCCATTTTTAATAAATTGTAATTTCCTAAAAAATGAAATCACCGATTCCATCTATGGAGTTTGAGAACTTTCGTTTGGAAATTCATTCAAATGATGTTCAAGTTCGAAAAATTGAGTTCAAATACGAAATACGATGCTAGAAAATTTTTTAATCACGCTAATTTTCAGTTGGAATTATGCAGTTTTTTAATTTCGAAATATCGGTTCTGCAATAAAATTGATTGATTTTGGAATTTAAAAAAATCCAAAAATCGTTAACTGAAAATTATTATACTGGTTTTCCGAATTTGATTCTGCGAATTTGCGGACTTTGAAATTCGAAAAATTTTGTATCATTGCAACTTAATTCATTCATTCTTGAGTTTGAAATTGACGAGTTTGAAATTTTGTATTTTTTTCGTGTTTGAGTGAAATTCGTAATCCGCGATGTTCGAAGATTTTCGTATTTCGTATTTGAACTCAATTTTTCGAACTTGAACATCATTTGAATGAATTTCCAAACGAAAGTTCTCAAACTCCATAGATGGAATCGGTGATTTCGTCCAGCGCGTGATTTACGCGCCGTCGCGTCCTATCGCGCTCGCAAGAACGCGCGTTTAATCGTGCCAGCATTTGGTGTCTCTTCCTTCCTCGTAAGGATAAAGTTCCGAAGTGACGCATAAATATCGGTATTTACAGGCTATTAGCGGGCTCAGGGTCGGCGCCGCGCGCGTTTTCCGTCGCGTACATTTGCCCGGGGATGCGATTTTTCGATACCTCCAAGGCCGAAGATTCGTTTTACACGACAAAATGAACAAAGTTTTCGACTCACGAATTACGCCGCATTTTCCTCCAACGTGGAAAAGTGCTCTTCGAAAATTCCAACAAGGGAAAAACAACCATTTTTCTCACGACGTTGGAACAACATTTTCTGATAGGGATGGGAAGTTACGCAACTGTCCTTTTCTCTCTCACGAGAGCAGCCGTTTGGCGAGAGAGAGAGAGGGAAATAATATTCCCCACCTGTTTTTTAATGGATGTTGCCCTTTTTGATTTTTAAAATTTCCGAAGTTTCATTTCTTTATCGAGACTAGTGGGAGATTTTCGACCTAATTTTGAGGGTCTTGAAGAGTCGAAAACTGAGGATATGAAGATTTTTGGTACACTGAGGGAGGGGAATTTCCAAAAAATGTCTAACCGGATTTTCTGAAAGTTTCTAATTCACGAATGAAATAAATTTTTTTTCCTTTTTTGGGTACGAATCATTTTGGAAGTCGGTAATTACTTTCTTCGTCAACGATTTTTGCGAATTTCCAGTTCGCATAATTTCTGGTGTACAGTATCGCGCGAACTCGAGCCTCCGGCGATATTATACACGCGCGGCTTCACACATCCAAGAGAGCGCGACCTTTTATGGGTCGAACTTACCTTGATGTCCAAATGGGCAATATTTCTCTCGTGGAGGTAGGCAAGTCCTTCCACTAGCTGCCTGACAAAGTGGACCACGTCACCTTCGAGGGGCACCAAATCGCCGTCTATCAGCGTTTGCAAGTCCCCGCCGGGCGCGCTGCAAAAAAACACGCGGAAACGCTTCATCATTCCGCTTTACGATTCCGCTAATTTTTCTTTGTTCGAAATATCACTCGAATTTACGAATTTTCCGATCGAAGAGCACAAAAATTCGTGCTTTTTAAACTTTTTTTTATCAGATAAATCATCTAAGCTTTGCATTTAAATTTCTAGTGTCGAACTCGAAGTATGTTAGATTACGTAGAAAATTACTGATCTGGCAATCTGGATGAAGTCGATTTTGCCGGACGTTAAGTCGATTTTTCTTTGAAAAAGTTCATCTTTTCATTTTCAATTTCTACTCATTTTTTAACCGAAAAGCACGAACTCGATGCTTTTTTTGTTTTTATTCAAACAAATCACCTAAATTTCACATTTCAATCTCTAGAGTAAAACTCATCGTCTACTAGATTGAAAAAATAGACGATCTTTCAACCGATTTAATAGATCATGTAATAGACGATCTTCTTCATATGGAATCGATTTTGACGATGTTGAAACTCACTATTCCATCACCAAAATAATTTCCTTGGTCGTCTCGTAAACGTCGTGGAGCTTGACGACTCGCGATGATTGGGAGCACAGGGACAAAAGCGCTATTTCGTGGCGCAATTCCGCGCTGCAGTCCGTGTTGAATCGCACCCTCGACGAGTATTTCGCAGCGTACATCGTTCCTGTGGACCGCGATCGGCATTTGTAGACCTTCGCCCATTGGCCGCTGCAACAAGTTTTTCGAAACACGAACTTAGGAGGGACTGAGGAAATTCGGGCACTCTGTAATGTGCGATTGAAGAAAAAACAAAGAAAATGAAGAAAATTGAGGTCGGACAAGTTTATTTTTTTCATTTGTTTTCATTTTCGGAAAATTGGGAAAATTCAAAAGACCTTAATTCCTTGAAATTTTTTCATTTTGAAATGTTTCGAAGTATTAGAAATCTCCATCAAGCTCGTGAAAAAGGATATCGAAAAATTTATAGCCCGAGAGATCGGCAAAAGGAAAAGGGGAAACGGGATTGCGCAAAATCGAGCCAAAATAGCCGGTCGCGGTACGAAAATTCCCCAATGAATCAACGGCGTCGTCTTTTTTCCTAATGCGTGGAAAGCGCGGAAAATGAGGCGCCCGGTGAGAGCGTGCGAGCGCCGATTTGTCACGCTGTCCCGAAGTGGAAATGAACGAGTCGCGAGCGTCGAGTCGATTAATAATTGCGAGAATAGGACTGTTTCCTCGATCGCCAGAGAAAATTGGGTTTGTAAGGGTTTGAAACTGCCTTTATTCTGACGGCTGTGATGAGGGATGATGCCAAACTATTTTTGTCAAAGTTCAGGAAATTTATCTCGAATTCGGAAATCCTAAAAGTCCCAAATTAAAAATTGAGAATTTTTGATTATTCGTAGTTATTACGAAAAATTCAATTTTTAACACCAGAGATCGTCAAAATTCGATAATCGGCGACGAAATTTCTTGTTTGAGGGAAAAAAGCGATCGGAATGAAAATTAGAGGCGATTAAAGTTAATTGCGCCCTCGTTACTCTCGGAATCGGGTCTCGGGGACGCGAGCGAAAATAATAAGGATGGAAGGGTCCGGAGTAGAATCGAGATAACGTCGAATTTACCGATTCCCCTCGCTGGTCGGGGCCAATATCTCACGATCCGTGACGATCGCGGGGAATTAAAACGTCGCGGCGAGCACGAGCTCGATCGGCGAGGAAAAATATGACGCAGCCTTGTTCCGGCGCCGTGGCGTCGACCTTGCCCGCAAAATTCGCGCTCCCCACGACACGATTTCTCTTTCTTTTTCGATTCCGCCTTTTACTCCTCGACGTTTTCGAAAATATGCAGTGCTGGTGAACATGGGGGAATAATGTGCGGGGGCGATAAATTTGGCAAATAAAAACAGGTTTTTGAGTTTTGAAGAAAAAATGTTCGAAAATGACATATTTTGGATGCTGTGTACTGCGGGAATAAAACTTGAGCTTTTAAATGATAATTTGGGAATTTTTGAAATTTTGAATTGGACATTTTGACGGTTCGTTTGAATTTTTAGATTTTTCAAGTGTATCCAAATTTTCCATGTCATTTTACATTTACGGTAATTTCAAATTATTGGGAATTATCCGGAATCTTGCAAATTCTAGATGGTTTTTTGGATGACTTGATGATTTCGAGCTTTTTTGTCGTTTGCGAAAAATTCGGTAATTTTGAAAAATGTTCAAGGCGTTTTAAGATAACTTAAAAAAAATTCTTTGAGACTTTGCAGAATGGTTTTTAAATTTTCATTACAGTGCTTGGAATTCATTTTTTAAAAGAAATTTGTCTGAAAAAAATGAAATATGAAAAATGTCATGAAAGATCGATTGCAGAGGCGTAAAAAGTTGTTATGTATTATGAACCTGTTCCAGACGATAGACTTATATTAACATATTATCTATTTGCCATTCTATTTCAGCTGTGTTCCATTTATATAGAACATGGGTTGCTCTAAGTTGAATCAAAAAATGAGAAAGGAAAGGTAAAACAGAGTGAAAAGTATAAATTTCCATGGTGTGTGCGTGGGGGGGGGGGGGGGAAGGGTAGAATTAAAATTCATAGGTATCAAAAGGGTTGAAAAATTATGATTTTTGTCCTTTTGAAAGTTGGAAACCGACTGGATGCAAAATGAAAATTTTTTAAATTGGAAAATTCCATATTTCACTGTTTCCAAAATAAGAAAATTCAAAAAAAGGAAATCAGCATTCTTTTTCCTGAAAAATTGAGGTCTTAAACTTTTGAAAATCCTTCGTTTTGGAAATTTTTGAATTTTAATACTTTGAAAATTTATAGATGTCAATTTGAATATTTTTCGAGAATATTAAAATTGGATAATTTAAAAGTTACGAGAATCGAATTGTTGAACAATTTTTTTTGAAAAATTGGAGACTCAAAAATGGAGAAATCAATCAAACCAAAAATTAACAAATTATTATGGACAATTAGAATTGAAAAATGTTGTCGAGAATCTCAAAATTCGACGATTTAAAAATTTGAAAAGTGAATCGTCAACCAATTTCTCCTGCAAAATTGAAGTCTCGAAAATTTTGAAATACTTCGTCTCAAAAACTTGTTAATTTCAAAACTCCAAAAGTTAACAAATTATTATTGACAATTAGAATTAAAATATTTTTTCGAGAATTTCGAAATTTGATAATTTGAAAATTTGAAAAGTGAATCGTCAACCAATTTCTCCTGCAAAATAGAAGTCTCGAAAATTTTGAAATACTTCGTCTCAAAAACTTGTAAATTTCAAAACTCCAAAAGTTAAAAAATTATTACGGACAATTAGAATTGAAGAATTTTTTCGAGAATCTCGAAATTCGATGATATGAAAATTTTAAAAGTGAATTCACCAAATTTCTCCTGCAAAATAAAAGTCTCAAAAATGTGGAGATCTCCAGTCTTAAAACCTTGTCAATTTCAATACTCCAAAAGTTCGAAAATTATCACAATTCGAATAAAAAATTTTTTCGAAAATCTGACCATTCGATAATTCCAAAATTTTGAAAGTCCACCAAATTTCAGTTGTTCAATTTCAAAGTTCACCAAATTCACCAAATTTCTCCTGCAAAATTAAAGTCTCAAAGAATTTAAAAATCCGTCGTTTCGAAAACTTCTAATTTTCAGTACTTCAAAAGTTGGCAAATGTCAATGAAACCGTTCCTCGAAAATTTCAAAATTCGACTATCTAAAAATTCCACATCGGAATTCCGAAATGATTCAATGATTTCGTTGGAAAATAAGTGTAATTAATGCACTTGCCTGGCGAAGGGTTTGGGGTCGATTTCGTAGTGATGGGATATGGGCCCGTTCTTGACGACCCTCGCGAGTTGTGACTCCTGGACGAGCACCAGGCCCTCCTTCACGTGCCTCTCGCTCCACTGTACGCGGCAGCGTCCCCGGCATCGCTCGGGGCCCAGACCGCCTTTGCCGAAGCTCCGCTTGTTCCTCTGGTTCGACTGGTTGTTACCCGGCTTCGCCGAGGACGCCGCCGGCAGGTTTTTGTGCCTCGGCCTCGGCGAGGTCTTTTGCGACGACGACATTGTCGGCGCCTGCTCATAGGGTTGTTGATATTTTCCGCACATCAGTCATTTTCATTCAAGTTGCAAACTTACGTTGTTTTATTATTATTATCATGAAAATATCCAAGGGCAGCAGCCAAAAGGTTTTGGTTTTGATGAACTTTGAAATAATGGAATAAGTAGCTCCACAATTTTCCAACTTCGAAAATTGAAAGCTTTTAAACTTCGAAATTCTTAATAAATGAAAAATTCGTGGACACTCTCGAAAAACTTGAAATATCGAAATTTGAGAGCTCCATAATTCTTTGACACTTTAAAATTGTAGAACTTTCAATTTTTTGAAGTTTCAAAAGTTAAAAAAATTGACTATTCCAAAACTTCACAACTTATGAATTTCAAAATGCTGAGAAACTTCGAAATTCACTCCAATTCGTCAACAGTCGAAAATTCAGAGATTTCCGAAATTGGAAACTTCTAGGCTTCGAAGCTTAGAAATTCTGAAGAGCTCTGAAACTGTCAAAATTTCTGAAGCTCTAAAAGTTCCAAAAATTTCTTCTGAAACGAACTTTACAAGTTGAAAACTCTCAAACTTCGAAAGTCTTGGACATTTGCAAAAACTTCAAAATTCTGAAACTCTTAAAATTTACGAAATTTCCAAAACTTCGATAGTCTTGAACTTTTAATCACTTTACAATTTCAGAACTATTAAATTTCCGAAGCTCAATAACTTCCACAACTTTTCAAATTAAAAATTAAAAACTTTCGAACTTCGAAATTCTTCAGAACTGGAAAATTATTTTAATTTTTCAAAGCTTCAAAAGTTCCATAAAATTACCATTTTATTCCAAAACTCAACAACTAATAAACCTCAAAAATGCTGAAAAACTTCGAAAATCGCCTCAATTCGTCAACAGTCAAAAATTCAGAAATTACAAAAATTGGAAACTTCTAAACTTCAAAGCTTAAAAATTCTCAAAAAGCTCCGAAAATGTCAAAATTTCCCAAGCTCTAAAAGTTCCGAAAATTTCTTCGAAAATGAACTTCACAAATTGAAAACTTTAAAAATTAAAAATTCTTGAACATTTGCAAAAGCTTAAAAATTCTGGAATATTCAAAATTTACGACATTTCCAAAACTTTAATAGTCCTTCATTTTTCATCACTTTACAATTTCAGAACTTTCAAAATTTCCGGAGCTCAATAACTTCCAAAAATTTCTAAATTAAAAAATTACAAACTTTCGAACTTGGAAATTCTTGGACATTTGCAAAAACTACAAAATTCTGAATCTTTTAAAATTTACGAAATTTCCAAAACTTCAATAGTCCTCCATTTTTCATCACTTTACAATTTCAGAACTTCCAAAATTTCCGGAGCTCAATAACTTCCAAAACTTTCCAACTTAAAAAATTCAAAACTTTTTAACTTGGAAATTCATAAAAACTGAAAAATTCTTTCAATCTTCCAAAGCTTCAAATGTTCCAAAAAATTACCATTTTATTCCAAAATTCAACAACTAATAAACCTCTAAAATGCTGAAAAACATCGAAATTCGCCTCAATTCGTCAACAGTCAAAAATTCAGAAACTCCAAAAATTGGAAACTTCTAGGTTTCGAAGCTTAAAAATTCTCAAAAAGCTCTCAAAATGTCAAAATTTCTGAAGCTCTAAAAGTTCCAAAAATTTCTCTAAAAATGAACTTCACAAATTGAAAACTTGAGCTTGAAAATTCTTGGACATTAGCAAAAATTCAAAATTCTGAAACTTTAAAAATTTCCAAAACTTCAATAGTCCTCAACTTTTTATCACTTTTCAATTTCAGAACTTCCAAAATTTCCAGAGCTCAATAACTTCCAAAATTTTACAAATTAAAAAATTAAAAACTTTCGATTTTCGAAATTCTTCAAAACAGAAAAATTCTTTCAATCTTCCAAAGTTTCAAAAATTAACCATTTTATTTCAAAACTCAACAATTTATAAACCTCCAAAATGCTGGAAAACTTCGAAATTCGCTTTAATTTGTCAACAGTCAAAAATTCAGAAATTATAAAAATTGGAAACTTCTATTAAAAATTCTCAAAATCTCTGCAACTGTCAAAATTTCCGAAGCTCTAGAAGTTCCAAAAATTTCTCTGAAAATGAACTTCACAAATTGAAAACTTTCAAATTTCGAAATTCTTGGACATTTGCAAAAACTCAAAAATTCTGAATCTTTTAAAATTGACAAAATTTCCAAAACTTCAATATTCCTCAACTTTTCATCACTTAACAATTTCAGAACTTCCAAAATTTCCGAACCTCAATAACTTCCAAAACTTTCCAAATTAAAAAATTAAAAGCTTTCGAACTTCGAAATTATTCAAAACCGAAAAATTATTTCAATTTTCCAAAGCTTCAAAACTTCTAAAAAATAACTATTTTATCCAAAACTGAACAATTAATAAACCTCTTAAATGCTGAAAAACTTCGAAAATCGCCTCAATTCGTCAACAGTCAAAAATTCAGAAATTCCAAAAATTGGAAACTTCTAGGCTTCGAAGCTTACAAATTCTCAAAAACCCCAAAACTCGCGAAATTTCCAAAACTCAAAAGATTTCAAAACCTGACGACTTTTAGACTTGGTAGGCACCAAAATTCTGTCAAACTTAAAAAATCACATCGTGATATCAACAACCCTACCTGGTGGCTCGCATGGTGGTAGATCATTATCAACGGGGGCAAAAAAACCCTGTCTTTATATCCCCCGTCGCAAAAATCCTCAACTTGGAAAATCGAACGAAAAACCCGCGGGGAGTTCGCGATTTTACTGGGTATCCATGGATTCGTTTCCGGTTCCGGTCGCGGGGGTTCGCGCGGGGTCTCACATCCTGGAGGTTTTCGCGGGGGGGTCACGTGTCGCGGTCCAGCGCGGGCCTGAAACTGCCTCTCGCGGGCTCCGCGCCGCCAGAAAACAGAATCAACTCCTTCTCCTGGCGATCTCTTCGTCCTCGTCGCTTTTCGAGCGTTGTCTTCGTTTTTCTGCATTACTTCTCGGGAGAATGGGTGACTCGACGTGGGTGGAAATTGTGGCAGACGCACGTGGATCCGTGAAAGATAATGGTTTTATGAATACATTTCGTAATTATGTGACGAAATGATGCACGAATGAAGTCATTCTTGAGGTATTGATTGAAAATCGCCAAGTTTTGGGGTATCTTTTGGTTTTTACGGATTGGAATGAATTTTCGAGTTTTTAGAAGTTGGCAAATTTTGAGTCTGCAATATTGGAAGTTCTGGAATTCGCACATGTTTTTGAAAATTTCGAAGGATGATCATGTTTCGGAAATTTTGAAAGTTCTGAAGGTTCGCAGATTTTTGAAGTTCAGAAGATTTGGAAGTCAAATTTTAGGACTTGGAAAATTTTGAAAGTGTCCAAGGATTTCGAAAGTTTTTAAGAGCTTTCAAAATTTCAAGATTCTGAAATTTTCGAACATGTGGAAGTCAACTTTTAGGATTTGAAAAATTTTGAAACTGCCTAAGGATTTCAAAAATTTTTAAGAGTTTTTAAAATTTCAAGATTCTGAAATTTTCGAACATTTGGATGATTTTTTGAGTAATTTTGATGAAGTATTATAAAGTTCTTTGTTTCTGAATAACCTCATTGTATGATCAGAACAGATACGTAATATACATATTTATTGGGATACCCTGAATTTTTCATAATAAATCCCAATAATTCCATACATCACGTCGACTCGAGAAACGATAACAATATTTTCTTGATAAATTACCGTAGCCCCATGGTGTCATTTCGAAAAGAAGCGAGAGTAAAAAAAACAACCCAAGCAATTCTTTCAACGAGCCCCATAAATATGGTCAATGTCGAATTCCAACAGCGGACCCGAATAAAATATTGTGCAATGTTTGCCACCCGAGTTCATATGTCACGGGCACCAAGGCCGAGGCCGCGAATTTTTGCGTGGGCACTTTGCAAGTCATAGATAATTGATCAGCAAACAGAAGAATCCTTCATGGAACCGAAAACACTTTCCATGTCCCACGCAGTTCATCATCACAGAATGGATTATGAACTTCTTTCCTTCCGCGTCGGATTCGTCCGAATGATTACAGATGAATCGTATATTCTATAAGATTACAGGATTTTAATCTGCGCATAGGTCATGGATCGGAATAATTTTATCATCCCTCGAAATAATGAAAAAATTTAGTTACATTTAGTGACTTTTTAGTAAGACGTCAAATTTAGTAACTTTTTCTTTTTTCTATTGATTCGTCTACTCTTTCAGGAGAAAACGAGCCTTCAATTGTTATTCTAACCGACTGTGTTCCATTGCAACGTCGGATTCTGTAGAGGTCGGCGTACGAATCGCTTGACGTCGAATGACAGACTTCGTAATAATTACTGAATTTCCGAACATAG
>JAPYZK010005103.1:0-15467 GCA_030522785.1 Platygaster equestris
TCTTCCTCTACCATAGGTGCTGGGAGAGAAGTCGATCTCTTTTCCCCATTTTCGATATCATTCCTCTGACAAGGCGAAATTTCATATTTTTTCCAGATTTATTTATATACCGAAAATTTTCAGAAATTTTTCAAAGCATCTGGAATATATTTGGAATATTCTACGAATTCTTTAGGAACTATCAATTTTAGCATTTAGTAACTGACTTCAATTCGAAAAATGCCAAATTATGATTTGTTCGTAATTTTTTCAAAAAAACTTAAATATTTTGAAGATTCTCAGTTTTCCAAAAAAAAAATATATATATATATTTGGAGATCTCGGAATTGTGGTAACTTTTGAAATCATAGAGTTTATTATCCTCTAGAGGACAATTAGAACATTTCGAATATTGCTGGTTTTTTGGAAATTTGTTAAAAATTTTTAGAAAAACATCGTTGGAAATGTTCAGAATTCTTGCAGTACTCCGAATTTTACAATGATTTCGAATATGAATTGACTGCAAATATGATGAAATGAGGGAAAATCTTTCCAAATTTCCTATACATATTTTAAATATTTTCGCAATATCTAGCTATTTTTTATGAAATCGCGGACAATTTACAAAGACATGTATAGTAAGAAATTTTTGAAATTATAGAAATTTCCATAATTATAGAATGAATTGAGTTCCTCGAAAATTCTCATGTTTCAATTATTCGAGTTTGTTGAGAACTCTTCGAAGTAGTTATGAATTTCGAAAATTCTGATAATTTTCATAATTTAAGAATTAATAAAGTTCCTCAAAAATTCTTAGATATTCAATTTTTGTTGCAAATTATAGCAAATTTGAAAAATTTTCAAAAACCGTAGCTGATAATTTTCAAAATTCTGATAATCCTCCAAATCTTCAATCAGAAAAAGTTTTTGGAAAATTCGTATATATATATTTGAAATATTCTAAGTTTTTGCAAAGTTTCGTAAAAATTTTCGGAAACTCGTACAGTTATATCCAAAATGTTGTGAATTATATATGTATAGTAATTTTCCTAATCCTGGATTCGTTGAAGTTCCTCGAAAATTCTGAAAATATTCTAAACGTTTCAATGTCTTTGATAATTCTCCGAAAAAATTTGGTAAATCATAGTTGTAAATTTTTATAATGCTGCGTGCGGTAGTTCGCAGAGGTGAGGACTAGAAGGTCTATTGATTCTACACATCCTAGAAGTAATAGAGGAAATTCTTCGAATATTTCTGATATCCGAGGTGTTTTAGAAACTCACTAGAAAATTATGGAAAATAATAGCTGGGAATTGTCAGAATTCTAGTAACTTCTCAAATTCTAGAATTTATTAAATCCTACGAAATACAGTCAGCATCCCACCTAGGCCTAAGCTTGGAGCTATTTAACAAGGGACGATAATTATGTCTTTTTACGAAAAAATTCATCATGTCTTCTAACAGGGTACCGAAAAATAATCAACGTGTATTTTTTATTTTTTGAATAAATAGTACGATTTTCGGATAACATAAAAATTATCGCAATAATGAGTAGATAATAGAAAATAATAACTCAAGTTATTATTCAAATTCTAGAATGTGGCAAATTACTCTACTGAAAGAAAAATCTAAAATTCTACCATGTCAGAGGAGGAAGAGGCTTCTCTTCCAGCGTCTTCGAAAAAGCTGTGAATGAACTATACACTTACTAAAAAAAAACTTTCGTCCAAGTAAATTTATTTGATCCCAATTTTCATAAATGAATAATGAAAAGCCATCTTTTTTAACCAACTCCCAAAAAATATAGAAGTCCCTACTTTTTGATTATTTGTGATACTTTTTTATAAGTCATGAAACTGTAGCAAAATTTAATCAATAATTCCAGTTTCTGAAAGGTATCACCTTTTTTATTATTCAGAAAGAAAAGACAACTTTTGACTTATAGAATGTCCCAATGAGTGGAAAAATCGGGAATCTAACAAGTAGAGCATTTTTTGTCATCTTCCTTTGACTTACGAAACTGAAAAACAATTTCCATTCGCAGTAGAAAATGCGGTCTCGGAAAATTACGTTTGCCCGTGCCATTTACATCTTCCGTAGCAAGTTTGCCTCGTAGCTCCTCGCCGGATCGTCAGGTAATTCTATATAAGAGAGGGATCTCGAGCTTCATTTTGAATCTTCGCATTTGATTGCGCCTGTGGCGAGTCATAAAACTTTTGAAACGTCGCTATTCTAGACTAAATACTTTTTCTCGATGTTTAATCGGATAATGTTTTCATTGTTCGAGCACTTCGTTAAGCATTTTTAGAATTTTGGAAAATTAAAACCGTACAGAGAATTAAAAGTAGAGTAGATTTCCTTTATTTTTGTGTTTCTGATGTGAAAATACATGAGGAAGTTGATTCAGTTCTCAAAGAAAAAAAAAAAAAAAAAAAAAAAAGACTGGATTTATTTTTTTCTATTACTTTGCCGACTTTCCACAAATGGTTTCGAAAATTTGAGAGTCATCCAGAATTTTGGGCAATTATGGAATTTTCGAAGTTCACGAGTCAAATTACGTAATATGTGCAAAAAACTAACTCTATCTAGTCACTAAAGACTATAAACTTGTACTATGAGTCCCCGAATCTCGAAAGTTTCCGAATATTCCTACAAAATACCCAAAAACTGAGCCGGAGCAATTACCGCATTTTCTTTTGAACGAAATGAGCGTCGTTTAATGAACGCAGAAACTCGAGGACGACGAAATCGAGTTGACGAAGAACTCGGTGAACTTCGAACCCACGCCCGAGGAATTGATGCCGGATACCCCGCGCGAAAATTTCCCCGCCCGCGTTGATGATAACCCAACCTACGAGCATCCAGTTACGGAAAAACGCAGCGATCGATCGTGGACGCGGAACGAGTCCTCCAGCAAGATCCACTCTTGTGCCCCGTTGCCCCCGGCGCCTTCGGAGCAAAGAAGCTACAATCTGATTGTCCCAGAACTTTGTCTCTGCCGACCAGTGTCGCGGGGCTGCAAATGCCCACCGCCCCTTCAAGTATTTTCCAATCCAAAAACTAAGCTAACTTCCACACTCTATATTTTAATAATGGGCCCTTCCCGAGATACTCGGAGATACTACTACTCGCTGGGACTCGTTGAATACTTTTGATATCCTTTCCTGACTCGTATTTTGTGTGTGTGTGTGCATGTCTGCCTACATTTCGAGTATTCTGACCTCACAATTCTATTCAAAAAATTCTTACGTTATTGTCCTTAATTTTCTAACTCTAATCCTCAAGTTTTGAATTTCAGACTTTTTATTTCTGAAATTTCAAGATCCAGATGATTTTAGCTATGTTGATGATTGGCAGAATAATTCAGAAGATTCAAACTTTGAAATAACTTGCTAGGAAAGAGAAAATTCACTCAATTTGATTTCGGATTTTGGAATAACGATAATTTAGAATGTAGGTAAATTCCATGATTCGTTATGTTGGAATTGAAATTACGAAAAGTTCAAGATTGCTCAAATTTCAAGTTTGAAAACGTTATAATACTTTTCCGAAGATTAGAGAATTCGAAGAATATGAAGATTCAAAATAACATCATGATTTTTAGGATTGGAAATCTCGAAAATTCTATTTTTAAATTTGAGAATCTCCATCCAGATTCGAAAATTTCAATACTAAACACATTCAAAATTTAGAAACTTTAAAATACTTTTCCGAAAACAGTAAAATTTTTTAAAATCTTCAATTCAAAATGAGTAATTTCGTGAATAAAGATCTCCAAAATCGTATTTCGCATGTATAATGTAAGATTTTTCATTTCTGAAATATCAAGATAAACGAATTAAAAATTAAACAACTTCAAAATATGTTTGCGAACACAATGATTCAAATTTCGATTTGTCATTCGAAAAATCGGAATCCCGAAAATTCCATCTCTGAATGTTCGAGTTCCAATTCCGATATTTTCAAGATTGAACAAATTTAACATTCGTAAACTTTCAAATACATTTATTATAGTACGAGAATGAAATAAAAAAAATTCATGATTGAAGATGGCCAACTTTGAGAATTCTAAATCCGAAACATTCAATTATTTATCAAAATCCCTGCTGTTCGTCATAAAAATAATAATCGGCACGTGTTTTTCTTTTTTCATATGATATTTTTCATTTCTGAGTTACGCTCATTTAAATTTTCGAAGTTCAGAAAATCCAACATTTTTTGATCACTGATAACTCGTGGACTATTCAATGAAGAGAAAAATTTCCATTGAATGCAAAGTTTGTACTTCGTATGAGCTTATCGGAAAACTTTCAAAAACTTACTCATTTATTCTGCAATTGTTGTACACAAATTAAATTTTTTCATATTTGGGCCTTTTTTTTCGTCTGTAGATATTTATAATCGTGTTGGGAAGATTACACAAACATTTCATAGTGAACTTACTGTAAGATATCTCTCAATTATAAGAGGCATTTTCCGAACACTGTACACAAGTGAATATTGAAATTTGTTTTCGGCCCCGAGATAATTAGACGGCAATTTAGGTCGACGCCCGGGCCAACCCTGACTGTGCTTGCGACGACGTTTCGCCCACGCCCGAATGTTCCTGCTCGCCCAACGAGCGCAGATTCTCGAGGAATCGCGCCAAATGCACCAGGGCCAAAAAATGCGCCACCCAAAGTCCCAAGCTCGATTTTGACGAGAAACAATTCGACGACTATTCCGGTTTTGACAGGGATTCGGCGAGAGCGGGCTCGTACATGCAAAGGCAGCAAAGCAATTTGTTCGAGGGGGAATCCCCGCGACGCACGAACGTTTCGAGGCACAATTCGAACACGAAAAAGTCCATAGCTTTCAACCACTCGACGTTTTACGATGACGCTGATGAGAGAGAGGCGATTCTGAAGGAGAAGGACTTGCAATGCGATTCTGAAAGGCAAGACAGCTGTTGCGGGAAAAATGCGTCACCGGAATTGGAAGATTTGTACAGACACAATGTTAAGGGTATCAATAGTTGTAACAATTTTTACAGAAGAAGAGAACGAATCGATTTGTAATTTTGCGAATGCTAACTCGAGACAGAAAAATTATAAAAAATTGGGCAATGCTGTCTGATTTTGAGTTGATTATGAGTAGGAAGTTTCTACTTGAATTTTCTACGGCAAATTATTCATATCGAAATTATGCTCGTCGTACTAATTAGTCTGATCCGCAGGGATTTATCCGAGAAACAATGCTCTTCATCGTAGATTAAAAATTTGTCTTTTTTTTCACGAGAATCTAGTAGAAGAGAACGCTCTCGGGGCAGACAACGAGCGCCGCATGGACGTTGATCCCATCGGGGATATCGCGTCGTTCACGGACGATGAAAAAGAGTTCGCCTCGATTGAAACGCGCACCGTCAGTTCTTTGGGTCGCGATAACAGCGACTTTTTCAACTCTGGAGACAAAAAATACGACCATCGGTCGGCGCAAGTTTCGTCCACCAGTTTCAAGAGAGACAAAATTCAAGTACGAACAATGAATCGCCGATAACTTTAAAATATATCTAACTCGACGCGTTTTTTATCTTCAAGGCTGACAAAAACGTCAAATCCAAATTTCATCAAGCGAACGTCGGAAATTTTGGTCAAGTATCCCGCGAAATTCTTCGAATCAAAGGAATATGTCCCTCCATTTTCGTTCCTGGACCACTTGGATTTCTGTCGTTCGTCATTCTGATTTCCATGTCTGTGATTTGGATTTGTACTTTCCTTTATAACCACCCAAATACGCTGCGACGAGACCCGTACAGACGGTTTCGTCGGAGGTATATTTGACGCGCGCAAAATCAATAAACGAGAGAATGTAACAATTGTGTGTTATTACGAAGTCTGAATTATCAATTTGTGAACAAAGTCGCAGTGATCGTTTTTCACACTGCTGTATTACATAAAACTTGCATTTATCCACGTCGCTAAACAAATATGTATCATCCTTGATTAGTGTCGAATGGTTCTTTGTGTATCGAGGGCGCAAAAGGTCATATTGCGCCGAGTTACACACATAACTTTGTGCCCTTTCCGTATTAAAAATTTGGATTTTGAAGGTTCGCGACGTCCAAATTAGGGCAAAATTCATTTTATGGGACATATAATAATCATGAAAATGTTCGCAGAAATTTGTCACGAATTTATTTGAATTAAGGGGGGATTATCATACGGATGGTTCAAAAAATAGATTTTTGACGTCTCAGCCATTAAAAGGGCGTCATTTAGTACATGCACGCCAATCCGAAAATCTCACTTTCTGAGCGTTGAAGCTGTCAACGGACCAAAACCTGATCACGTGACGCAGAGGTCACGTTACCGTGGTAAAAAATACCCGACGCGAAGTTTTTGAATTGACCCGTATACACTAATTGACGCACATTGAATGATTTCGATATAAAAAGCTAGATGTATATCTCGGAGCTAAAAAGCCGTTTTACGCATCGGAAAGTGAAAAAACAAAGGGGCACAAAAAAATGATAGCTATTTTTTGTGCTGTTTTCAGAAATTCCGACCATTATCACATTGGACATTTTTCAGAAAATCAGCTGAAATATTGAAATGAAAATTTTTTTGTGACGCCACACAAGGCCAACCCCCTCTTGTCACATTTAGTCACAAATGTCTGACTCCCCTCCCCTTAAACGTGTAACGTATTTTATGGACGACCCCTTAAAACCTTGAAGGGCTTAAAGGGCACAATGGTATCGTAAGTCTCGTTCAAGTATCGACACGCGCGTTATACATTGGAATTCCGGGTGAATAGATATCCTGGCAATATTTTCATTCATGCTGACACGTAACAAACATTCCGTAACTACATGAGCCCGGCGTGTCTTAAGAAATCGAACACAAGAATATTTTTTCGCTATTCACAAATAAGCCAAATTTTTCGGTCGCTGTTTTTACCAAGCTAATTCCGAGTCGCGTTCTTACACTTCAACTACACTTGTCTACTTTTCACCGTTCATGATCTGATCACACTTTTTACTTGTCATAATATCGCGTGTGAATTTTTTACGCGCAATAATACATTCGTCAGTCTTATTGACTAGCGATACATTTATACGTTTTACTCTGGGGCCCTCATATAGACAGAGTTTGCCATTTTCTAACTCTATTCTGTATCGCTCTACCATTAAACAAGTTTTTCTTTCGCTCCAACCGTTTTTCTATCTCACTTTATATTTACTCTACTTTTGCTCTACGTGCACCAATTATTCTTTGTATAAGCGGAATGTTACGACTCTCGGGTTTTCATCACAAACGCATGTGTAACACCGATTAAACGATAATTCTCCGGGATGAAACACGTCATAAATTGTTACATCCTCCTTCTTACCCACAATCTGTCTTTTCTTGTCAAACTCGCGGCGTCAGTCAACGAAACGAAGCCTTGGAGAATGTTTCAGTTATTCTTACTGTGCGTCATTGCGTGCACGCAGCGAGTGCACGCTGCTGCGGTACGCGAGCCAACAAACATCGCTACGCAAACGGCAAACATCGAAGGTTGCTATGAATGTGGAGATTACAGGTGAAGCTTGGATCTTGATTCCAATTTAACTACGGAAAATTTCGTTATTTTCGAGAGTGCATTAAAGGCTAACTGGATCTATGTCTCCAATAAAATTCCACTCGCATGTAGCTGTACTTTCTATGCTCGTACAGCAATTTTCCGCTCATGGAATCTTCTCCTCCTACTAGTCGCGCAATAGACTATTATACCATTTTAGAATCGATTTCTGAAGGTTTTAGAATCATAAGTTTTCAGATGTCCTGAAGATCCAGGAAAATGTCTACTTGGTCCAGCATCCGATACTTGCAAATGCTGTGAGTCCGGCATTTGTGCGAAGCTCATAGGAGAGACATGTTGGAATTCGAGCATCCCCGAATTGCCGCCAAAGAGACGGAATGATGGTTTTTGCGCGGAAAACTATAGATGTTTATTGCGCTCAGACTTGAAATCCGAGGTAATAACATACTTTTCATCTACCCAGTTAGCAACAAAAGTTTCCAGCAACGTTTTTTTCTGTAACGTTTAGAAACGATTTACTTAAAACCTTTCTAACATTCGCAATACGGCGTTTCTGAAACGGCTGGCAATCGTTTCAGAAAAATTTTGATAAAAACGTTTCATAAACGCTTCACCAACCTTCAAACCGGACATATCTCAGTCGTAACGGACTCCACCGAAACTCCACCAAAACTCCACCGTAACAGTGGGGTTGCGTAATACTATAGTACGTTATAGGCTCTTGCGTGTATTTTTTTCCCTTCTATAGGATAGAATAAAAAATCGATATGATGTTCTTAGCAGTAACTCAAGCAGTTTCGTATTATAAAAAAGTGGATCGCGGTCAGCGGAAGTTTCTAAATTTCTAAACATCGTCGCATTTGTGATTCGAACATCTAAGAATTCCGCTACATCACCGCAACTTGATGTTTAAACCACGAAACACCTACGTTCATAAAATCATACGAGACGCGCTAATTCATAAATCGGTGTCACCGACCCTTTTCATCGTCGTTTAACGTTTAAGATGAATTGAGTTACTGGTGTACTTGTTTCCGGAACTTGAGGCAAATCTAGTTAGGGCACTAGCGAAAGGAATTTTCGTCTTTTTAAGGTTGCATATTTGTTTCATATTCGGGGAAACGACCAAATTAAAACTAGGTTATACGGGCTAATCTTATGGACTATGTAATTCACAAATGAGATGGTCGAAGCTGTATTCGCATTTGCAGCTGATGGGTTAATTATCAATATAGGTATCCGTGGTCTCCCGGCATGACCAGAAAAGTCACTTTTGTCTGAAAATGAGTTTTCATCGTAAAATTTATGTATATTTAGCCCTCGTTCGGATACGGAAAGTGAAATCTTGCTTTATTGGAAAATTTTGCAAACATCGAGCGAGGGCACAATCGAATAACTTCAATTTTTCTTGCATAACTGAAATACTTCAATTTTTTTATATCACCGAACAAAGTCTGTGGTGCCTGAAGCTCATTTTTGAGTTTTTAATCTTCTTCGAATTTGGATGGAATTCGAAGTTTTTGAGCTTTCTTACATTTTGGAGCTTAGGAAATATGGATAGTTGAAAATGTTGAAAAATTTCGTAAAATTCTGAGGTTTCGGAAATTTCGAATTTGAATGTCTAAGAATTTTGAAATTTCGAAGTCGCAAAACTTAGCAATTTTTGAGGGTTTTCAAGTTTTCAAAGCTCTGAAGTTTGGGAAAATTCAAATATTTCAAGGCCTAGATTTTTTGGGGTTTGGGAAGTTCTTGGATTTTTTTATTTTTTACGAATTTGGGAAAATTTCATGCTATTTTCGGAATTCAGACATTCAAAAGCTTGCGAAATTTCGGAAGTTCAGGAGTTTTAGGAAATTACAAAGATACAAAATTTCCAGAAATTATGGAAATTATTGTGTAATTTAAAAGTTGCGAGAATTCAAAGAATTTTGAAGTTTCAAAAAATGTAGAAATGTGGAATTGTGATCTTTCAGAATGGTTAAGAAGTTTCGAATTTTTGAAAATTGTGTGTTTGGGTACTTTTGACAAATTTGTTAGAATACTAAAGTTGCAAAGTATTTCGAAGTTCGACAATCGAGAAGTTTGGAACAATTCTTCCGTTTACTGGACTAGTGAACCAGAGTAGTTGCTCATTCAATCCTGAAAAGCTCCACATTTCAGGATGAGCCAGAAGCTGTTTGCGTTTGCGATGAAAGCAGCGAGGCTTGCGGCACTAACAATCAAACTTACCCAACGCCCTGCGATTTGAAGGAGGAATCGATGCGAACGAAAAATCCATCCCTTATGTTGAGCCATTTGGGACCGTGCTTATCGCGTCCTTGGTTTATCAGCCCATTGGAGAATGTAGCATCGGGCTCTGGTCAACGCGTTGCTCTTAATTGCGAAAGCAAAGGTTTCCCAGTGCCGGACATCATCTGGGAGTTCCATTCGACGAACAGGGGAAAAGTTTTCAGGCTACCGAGTACGCTGAGGATCACTTTTTTTCTTATCTCGTTGTTTCGACTTTATTGTCCACGTCGCTTTTTAAGTCCCGAGACTCGGGATTATTAAAACTTTTATCGCCCGCTTTTTTCCGCGATTAAACACGGGATGAGGAAAGAAGAATGAAACGAGGTTTTATCACGTTAATTTTAAAGGAAGATGAATTTCTAAATCCCGAGTTTTCATTGGGATTGCTGATTGTTATTCCATTCATAATAGCGTGTGCAACAACATTTTGGAAATGTTTTGTGACATGAAAATTTACGGACTTACCGAAGAACAATTCTGTGATTTCGACATTTTTATATGACATTTTAGTCTTTGGTTGGAATTTACAGATAAGTTTTTTCACCTTTAGGCCAGGAATTGGAAGCAGTTGTGAGTACGAGAGAAGGACCCGAATCCTTTATGAAAACGTCTTGGGTGCTGCTTGCCAATTTGAACCCCGACCAAGTTGGAACCTACTACTGCATCGCTAATAATTCCTTAGGATTGTCTAGCACCAGTTCTTTGATTTCCTTGTCATGAAATGCGAACGTCAGAAGCATTAAAAGAAACTAACAGACCATCAGAAGCGAAGAATCATAATTTCCAAGTTATCAGTTTCTATTTTATTATTTTTACAAATATTTTACACAAAAGCTGTAGGCCCGTACGTCATTAAAAATTTGACAGCGAACAAATTGTGTGTCATTTTGTGTTCCCGGTTCTAAACCTCCGTAAAAGTATATCTGGAAGATGAAATTTTATTAGATAGACGAATTTACAATGGGTGTAGTGTTTATTTTTTGACAACGGTGGTCGAAAAATTTGTGCGGTCTTACCAAAATGCCGACGATGTTCAATCCTTTACAATTCTACCAACTGTCACGTGAAGGAGGCGGCCTGTTATAAAATAGGAAAGTTTGTAAAACTTTTTCGGTTATAGGTTCGACTACGGACTATTGAGCAAACGTGGATGGGCGCTGTGTTATGCAGCACTTCTGTCTTTCGAAATTAAATCATGCGTTTTTTTTCCTTATCTGTTCATGGTAATTATATATTCCGCTTTGAAGCTTTAGTTTTTTCGTCGATAAAATTAGTCAATATTGGGCATTATGGGACTTTTCTCTATCGAAACCCAGTTTCTCCGCAACTCGGATTAATGAGAAGAAAAATTTGCATCTTTTAAAATGAAGCCATTGGTTTTTTTCCAATTTTACCAATGATTTTTTACAGACCATCTTTCCAAATATAGAGGTAAGAATGCGAACTCGGAAATGTGTAATATGTATTTTCACGGATTTCGCCCAGCTTGGAAAGCCAGGTAAAAATAAATTTGGGTAGATAAAATCGATGTTCTTCGTGTCGTGGTATATTTATCGGAAGTAATCAAGATGAACCGAAACTCGATGCAGTTTCTTCACGTAGATTTCTCAAATACTTTCTTTTACTAACCGTGGAATTTGCCAATTATCGCGATCCATGATGACAGTTTCCGGGCTATCCGTTCTGGAGTGCAAAAGTACTAGGTCTTTTATGCCCCTTTCTTTCCGATAAATCGAAGCCAAGCAATGCGCCGTCGGTGTACTGAATATCCAAAGCACGGCGCATAAAAAAGCTGCGAACCAGAATCCGTTCTGGAAAGAATGTAAGGCCTTGATAGTAAAGACAAAGATCGACGAGAATGAATTTCACGCACGAAGAGTATGTAGACAGAAGCCACAGTGTTTTTAGAGCACGAAGTGAGTGAGTGAGGCATTTTTTCTTTAGGAAAAGAAAAAATGCCAAGGTTATCCCAGAGAACAAAGGTGATCTTCAGTTCAAAATCAACGCTGATCTTAATCACTAAGGTCATCATAAAGTCATAGTGACATTACACTCATATGTCTGCTTTCTTGAGCTCACTGGTGATTCACCCGGGATCTCACGTTGATCTAATTATGAGATAACTTTTGTTATCTGGGTACGGGTCACCAGAGCTTGAGTTTTCTCTCCGTGCGAGCATAACGAGACTTACCAAGGGGCCTAAAATGTGTTGGCAGATGAGAAACTTGATGCCTTGAAATATATCCCACAATGGGCGACATTTTGCCACTTCGGTTCCCATCTCCGTTATCACGTATTTACGCCATTGGTCCAAGTAACCACTCAGTCTGTCCTTGAAATACTTTGTTCTCTGATCGCAAAAAGTAGAATAAATTGTGAATTACATGAATTACAAGGAGGCGGGGGGGGGGGGGGGGGGTAGAACACGCATTCGGTATGTTGAATAACATTTCAGGAAACCGTGAATTCAAAAAGTGTTAATTGCCACCTCAATAAGATTCATTTTCTTATCTCAACCACAACAATGAACATTATCGGATCATCATTCAGAACTTTTCAAGTTTTCAACTTTGGAAAAATTGTCCAGACTGTAACAAGTCTGGAAAATAATTGGAGAAAACTGAAATTCCATTACATTTTCGAGACTTTGACTTCTTGTAATTCGTCACAGTGGGAACGACAGTAATGTACTCGCCATTTGAGCTATCTTCTCTCCCTGATTGTCAATGTAATACTGAATAGTTTTCAGATGAGAAAGCGTCTGATTTACTTGTCGTTGTATCGGCTGCATTTGCAGTTCGAGAACCGCTAATTGATAAACCAATTCGTCTTGCATCTTCATTAGAGGTTTGACTTTCCGCGATGACAAATCGCGCATGGAGGCGGAAATCCCGAGTAAATCGCGTGCATTTCTTCGATCTCTCATTTGTCGCGCCACGTTATCTGATACGGAAAATATCGTTCACAAGTTTCATTGATTGGAAATTGGAAATTTTTAGTTTACATTTTACAAAGAAAAAGTTGTTAAAAGAGAAACTTGAAGAACATGAGAATTTAAAATTTACCAGAAAGTTTTTCACGAGCTATAGTAGTAGCTGAATTACCTATTTGATCCGAGAGAGCGGACAAATCCTGCTCCATAATCGGGCCCTGAATCTATGGACATGATCGTAATCATATTTGCAAGTCTCGAATACTCGAAGAACGGATTGTAAAAGAAAAACAAAAGACGAACCAAAATTCTATGCTCGGTAAGATTTGCACCGCTTGAGAACAGTAAGTTTTGCAATCTTTGTTGCAAAATTGGACTCAGTATTTGCAGACCGCTCAAGTTAATTTTGACACTGTTGAATGCTCTTGACAGTCCTGTCCACGTCCAATGAGAGGTTAACTTCTCTAATTTCATCGAGCTGTCCAGTTGGAATGCTGGGTAAGATGTTTCGTTCTGCTGACATTTTCTAGTTCGAGAATAAAATATTACGGTGATTTCAGGATTGCAGGACGAGACTCATTCGGAAAGTTGGTTGAAGTTTACATTACGGTGATTATCAACTTCGAAGTCTTTTGTAAAAAGTTTATAAATTATGATTAATTAACAGATGATCCGAGTCAAAAAGGTTTATCAAAGAAAGTACTTTATATTCGAAAACTAATGTTCGCGTCTTTCGCTTTCACTTTGCTACTGCTTGTTTGTGTTCTAAGATCGTTAAATGTGCTGTGTTTGAAAGTTTTGTTGCATTCATAGACAAGTTGCTGCAAATGCAAAACAAGAATGTTTGGTCCCTTTGAAAAACACCGGTGTAGTATACTGGTCTTTAAATATTATCCACTAATTATTTTGAATAATTCAGATGAAAATCAACAATTTTGGATTTCATATGAATTAAGCAGTACAAAAACTGCACAATCAGCTCAATCTAGAGAAATATGAAGAATAACCATGCATATTAGTCCGAGTGCTCCAAATCCGTCTTTATCTGCCACGTGTATTTAGACTATTAAGAGGTTATTTGCGGTTTTTCCATGCCTAAGGTATGCAACCCCAAGCATCCATCACTCCCTATTTCACAAAAGCCTCTCAACTACATGATCAAAATCAATACGGTAGAAACTATCTTCTGATTTCCCAAAACTGAGGATGGAACCATATACATCATACTCTGCTAATTATCACGTAATTGCTTACTCCATGAGATCCTTCAAAGAAACGGACAGCCTTTTTCCCAAAAAGCGCCTCGTGGCAATGACGGCTTCAACGGCGCGATATTCTGGATCGTGAAGTGGCCGACAAAGCAATAATTCGATGTGAGTCGACAGGGCCAAAGCGCACACAATGACGGTCCATAGCGCTGTAGAAATCACGCAGGTGAAGAACACTGTCCTTAATTAATATCGGAGAACATAATTAAAAGATGAAAGTTGCCGTGGCGCGCTTATCTATCAACTTTAATTATCGACTTCGCGCGGGTAACGCATTGATTTATTCGTTTACTTACCAAAGCAGGGTCGGCCGCACGCCACCCTCGGACGATCCACATCGACAGCAAAGAGCGCAAACCAACAACAGCCAGATGAAAAATATACAAAGCGCGGTGCCTGAAACGCAACATTTCTTCGTCGTTGCTGGTTCGAGGTGAACGAAGTTCGGGTAAGTGAGATGGAAATTTACCTATGCCGACGAACCATCGGATATTTTCGAAAGCATTTACATGTGGCATTACTTTGTTGATGACGTTACGAACAGAATCCAAGTGCTTCGACAATTCTGAGCTGCTGGATTCCAGGTTCCTCGTTTCCTCGAATATCCGAGATCGTACCACATTAATCTCACGTCGAATTTCTGCAAGCCAAGTTGAACCACGTGAAAAAGATCGGAAACTTGCATTGTGGCTTTTTGAGGGAGTATTTGGTAGCACGGAGTCACTCGGTGACTTATCGATCACATTATTCAGTGGGGAGATGGAATGAGTCCTGTAGAGGCGGAAATGGAGATTTTTATTCTTTTTTCAAGTCGTGACCATTTTTCTCGAAGTTTTTGAACTTTATTACTTCTTTGTTTACGCGTACTTCGAAAGTGAACACTTTCGGATACCATTGGCTTATATAAAATATGAATAAATTTTCATTCTTTGGGGTAACATTCAAAAATAGATAACATAGACAGGTATGTGATGTGATATCTTGCGGGAAGTAGTATAATCCTTCTCTAAAAAACGGGAATAACGGAGCAGTTCAAACAGCAATGGTGAATGCTTGGGAATGCGGACGAATGTGTCATTTATCATTGACTTATACTTTCAAAACAGTTTCAAATTACTAAAAATTACACTAATAGAATAGATCTTCATTAAATCTTACCTGTACCTACTTTTTCGATTTTATTACATTAAGACAGAATTATAATCAGTCGTTACTATTTTGAACCTCGTTATATTGTCATAGATATACTTTGTTTGTGAAATAGTGTATTATGCGTCAAGGGGCGAAAACGAGCGAATGCAAACGAGCGCTGAGTTGACTGCACGAGGGGGCACTTTGAAAAAAACACTCCACGGCAAACGTACGTTGTTCCTTCGTGAAATACGCCATGATACTACCTACTACTATGAGATGAAAATTGACACTCCATGCCACAT
>JAPYZK010005105.1:0-12206 GCA_030522785.1 Platygaster equestris
AAGCGATAATCCACTCTTTTGGAGTGGAATTTCACTATATCGGAGTAAATTTTCACTTCAAAAAAGTCGATTACGCTCTATGAAAAGATGAATTTCACTCTTTTTTAGAGTGAATTGTTTCTTTAGTGACTTTTCACTCCACATAGAGTTGAAATACTGCCATTCAAACACATGGAGAAGATTCACTTTGATGGTGTGAAATTTCACTCCAAAAGAGTCGATTATCACCCGATGAAAAGTTGAATTATACTCTTTTTCAGAGTGAACTGTAACTCTAGATTTAAAGTTGTATTCAACTTTTTATAGAACAATAATCTACTCTTCCGGAGTGGAATTTCATTCTATTAGAGGAAATCTTCACTTCATTAGAGTCGATTACGCTCTATGAAAAGTTGAATTTTACCCTTAATAGAGTCAATTGTTTCCTCAGTGTCTGTTCACTTTACATAGAGTTGAAATACTGCCATTCAAACACAGAGAGAAAATTCAATCTGATAGAGTGGAATTTCACTCCAAAAGAGTATAAGCCAGAAGAATCTTTTTTAGAGTGAATTGTAACTCTAGACTCTAGATTTCCAGTCAAATTAAACTTTTCGTAAAGCGATAATCCACTCTTTTGAAGTGAAATTTCACTCCGTGTTCGAGCTTCATTATTTCAACTCTAAGCGTAGTGAAACTAACTCCAAGGCATTAAGATAGTTCAGAACATACCTAGTATAATCGTACCCTGACTGTCACCACAATCAGTGAATTTTCACTGATCCAGAATTAGACAGAACACTCTATTCCGGTGCACGCGACTGGAAATACTTCCAAGTTTCCGAATCGATGGGTTTTGCTTGTAAAAATGACAAGGCAAGCAGTTCATTGGACATTCAATTGTTGTCTCCGGGAAACCACTAACACTCGCAATTTTGAAAACCCCGGAAATTAAGGTCATCCCTTTTTTTCGAACCAGGTAAACCGCTAAAGCCGCTGTGCCAATGTTAGCCAATGCTTGGGACAATTGCTTAAAATACCCTACCCACGCTACTTGAAACTGCCAACGATCGAGAGGAGAGAAAACGGTCATGAAAATCGATGATTTCAGTCTCTGTCACTCACGTTTCCTTTGTTCGTAGCTCAAAAGCCGCTACCACCGAAAGGAAAACTCTAAACTGTCCCAGATCGCCCCATTTTTTGCGACAAACCATATGTCATTACTCAATATAGTTGGTGATTCGTCAGGGGAGCGCTGTGAATAATCATGTCTAACTTTATATAACGCCATAAACGTATCAGAGGTTTATTTTTACGCGAACGATGTACATAGAGAATTGTTGGATATGGGATGAGAAGAAATGTTGAATAAAATTACATTTTTCACTGATTTCGTGTCTACTTTTGTGGAAAATGGAGATGATTTGAAGAACCTTCACCTCAATCCTGTTTCCTATCACGTAAGAGTGAGAACGTTATTGGTGAGGAGTTAAATTCGGTTCCGACTTTCTGCATTGGTAGAATGGAATTTCTGAATTAGTGGATTTTTCGGGAGATATGGAAGATGACGTGTCGGCTACTTTTGATATTTTTACTGTTATGAATCACGCATTGACCTGTGACACTCGCATTCTGATTAGCTTTTGCACGCTTTCGACAGCATTGGTTCCAGCTTTCGATTGGACCGTGGAACAATAGATGAATGTCACTGCAAGTCAGTATTATGATGTGGGGGGGAGGGGGCAAGAGAAATTTTGGAGGTTAAACAACTCTTGAAATTTAGAATAAAGTTATTTATTTGAATAAGCAACAAGCCTGGAGAAATCGATGTTTCTAATTTCAGAATTTGAGTGACTTAATTTGAGTCTTGAGAATGAGAAATTCTACATGTTGATTCCAAAATGAATATTATTATTATACTATATAATGGCTCCAGGAGATTAATAGAACGAATATTAACAATTTGACAAAAACGGAGTGGATGGAAATTTATAAAAAATGTCGAGTTGTAAAATTATAGAAAAAATTGAGGGAAACTCAAATTCAGTTTTCTGGATTATGAAAATGTAAAATTGGAGTACAACTTTTGTCAATTGAAAACTGTATGGAAAAAGGTAAAAATCGAAACACATGTTGGAAACGTTTCAAAAACATTTTACGAGAAAAAAATACCACCAATCTATTTTCGAGAGAAAAATGTGTTTGCCAAAAAAAAATCTTTGCCATACTCTGGGGGCGAACCCAGGACCTCTCGATTATATGTAATCGAGAGGTCCTTAGTTCGCCCCTAGCGCATAGCAAGTATTTTTTTTTTTTTTTCTTAATACTTTTTCAAATGTATTATTGGTATTTTCTTATCGTAAAATTTGTCATCTTCGACCACCATAAATATCTTGATTCATATAATCCATTTAAGCGAATGAAAAATGATACAATTCTATAATTCGGTAACTTTAAAATTGCATGATTGGATTTTGAAAAATAGATGCATTCGAATAAGATATGAAAATGAAAATCACGAGACTTTCAAATTTGGAAAGGGGTCGTTCAAGTATTACGTAACGCAATTTTTCGGAATTTGTGACCCCCCCCCCCCCCGGCGCACTACGGCGCGACAAACGAGAGCCCACAACCTTCACCCAACAGCCAGAGAATGAAGAATTTGAACTTCCGAACCTTCGAAATCCTGTGAGTTAACATAGAAAGTTGATAAGTAAAATTTGTTTAGCTTTCAAAAATTGAAATCACAAAAGCGAAAATTTATACATGACGAAAATGAAAAAAATGTACTTTTAAATCTGTGAAAGTAATATTTTAAATCTCAAAATTGAATGATTCAATACGAATATTGAAAGTGCAACAAAATTCAACATTCTGAATTTCAATGGGTGTTAAAATATAAAATATCCGAAAATATCGCAGTTCCAATATGCAAATTTGTGAATTGGAAATCATGCGTTTAGAACTCAAATTCGTTTTATTTTGACTAGTTTACAGTCATTGACAGACGGATTGAAACTCAACTTTTTGGACAGTTCAAATCTATCGGTTTCTCTATTCCTTAATTTTTTGGAAATCAAATTCTAAATCCCAAGATTCAATTCACGTTTGAAAAAAGAATTTTTAATCCATAAAAACTGAAAAAAAATAATAATTCCTAAAGATCATCATTTCGTAGTTTAGTCGATGTAAATCCAATCACGGAAAAATTATAACTTTCCCAATTTTTCAAATCTTCGGATTTTTCGCTCGAATATAAAATTTCAGTAATCAAAAAGGAAACAAAAAATCAATCTTATGTCGAAATTTCATAAACAAAAAATCCCAATATTGAAAACATTCCGAAACATCCCAGTTTTATGACATTTACGACAAGCAAATTGCGTCAACTGCGACGAAACCGAAAACATCTGTATATTCGCCTTTTCTCCTGCGAGTTGCAAAGCGTTGCGTGCATATACAATTACGGCCTACATACGTGCGTTACGGTTTAAAATACACAACGTGAAGAATTTTGACACGCAACCAATAGGCGCTTGTTATGCTCAGGAAAAGTCAGGAGACATCACAAAAAAAATTCTTTCAATTTTTGCAGGTCCGAAAGGCCCCAGAATCTGATGAAATAGAATTTGATCGGAATAAAGGTAATAATAATTTATTATTACATAAAATATTCAAAAAAATTTGGATTATTATTTTTGTATCTCCGAATTTTCATATTGCTTTAAAATTTCAAAAACTGCATAGTTCAATTTTTATTTCAGAAATTCCATTCCAACACTGAATTGAAAATGTGAATCTTTTAATATTTTCAGTTTCACTGGAAATTCCTCCGGCAGTCTTTGGTTCAGGTTTTTCACTGATAACTGATATCAGTAAAATCGCGAGTAGCCTCATAATGGTAAAAAACTTTTTTCATCCATGGAAATTTATGTTATGAAGCGCATTCCAGTATTATAAAAAAAATCCAATTTTGGTATTGATAAAATTTCTGCTGATTGACAGTAAATTGTTTAAAAACTTAATGTTTTGACTGACTACAAATTTATCATGGAAAAATCAGTCATGTGTATATTTCGCTAACGAATGAAACACGTAAAGAAAAGAAATTGTTTAAAGTTGAATTAAACTACGAAGTATATTTCTTCGCCTATCATTTAACGCATCCCAATTTATTATTGAACTATAACATTTTTTCAGAACACAGCTCATCGAACGGAAAGAGTATTAGAAGTTTTCAAACCTCTATTCCGAGGAATATTCGCTATCAAAGGTCTCCCGTCAGATAAGGCTCTCAAATATCCTTCGAATCGTTAGGAATTTCAGATTTGCCTCGACTGTATGAAAAGTCGCGCCACTGCTCAAGTCCGATCTGGACAACTCTAGAAGATACAAACAAACAAATTCAACTTCAGTATTCTTACATACATGTATATTGTACGGCTGGATTCCAAAAATGTTTATTTAAAACAGGAAAACAGCACAACTTGGAGAGCTTGCATAAAATGATGTCACAGTTTTTCGGCGTTTTTTCGACCCCCTTCCTCTCCCTCTGTCACAATGTGTCACGAATTCGCGGACCCCCTCCCTCCTCCTCGTGTTACGTCACAATGTGAAATTTGAAAGGAGGCGATATCTTTTTGTTTATTTGATTTAATTTGATAACGTCAGAAAATCGACGTCAAATATGGTTTTTTGTCATCCTTTCAGTTTTTCTCAAAGTAGGCGTCATACTAGAAAAATGCTATGATAATTCAAATTTTTGAAATCTAATGAAATCCCCGAATTCCGAAAAAATTTTAAAGTCGAATTATACTATGAATACTATTATACCTATAATTTCAAAATTCTACTTAATTCACAAGTTTCAAGAATTTGGATTTAGTCATTACTTTTAGTTATTCGAAAACTTGTAAATTTTCATTTAGAATTTGAAAACCTCAGGAAATCTTAATAAATTTCTATATTTTATAGAATTTTCATAAAATTCCGTAAATTTTATAGAATTTCGTAGAATGTTCGAAAGTTTTTTACAAATTTTATAGAATTACTAATAATTCCACAAAATTTGTGACTACACACTATCGAGAATTCCCCCCCCCCCTCCCCATGTCACAAACTGTCACAGATGTGCTGCCCCCCCCCCCCCCTAAAACCGTAACATCATTTATGGATGCATCCTTGTCTCTATGTTTGTTGTTGACGATTGATCAATGGATATGTGAATTTTGTACGTTTGTTCAATCTAAAAAGAACGAATAAAAATGTATGCTAGATTAAGTCTGGTGTTTTTTATTTATAATGATCTTCATAAGTAGATAGGGTTCATTTATTTAAATAAGAGAAACAGTGAAAAAAAATGGTTTTTTTTGTTTGTTTTTTTTGTTTCTAAAAAAGAAACCGTGGAAATCTTTGGAAACTCAGAAACTGGAAATCTCAGAAAATGAAAATTCAAAATTTTGATAATTCTCGGATTTTTGGGGGTTTTTACCCCTTGAAATCAATCTTTTGCTGCTGAAAAATCGTTTTTAATTAATTGAAAGCTTCTATGGATATTTTGGTATCATAAAATTTGGATTTTCATATTTTAAATTGAATTTGGAAATTCTTAATTTGTAGGCATTTTTAGTCGTCCAGAATATTTGTAGATTCGGAAAAAAAATCTTGAATTCGGAATTTTTACAATTTTTGAAATTATAGAAATTTCGGATATCCAGCGATAATGAATTTTCTATTTTTTAATTTGGAATATTAGAGAATTCGAAAACTTCCTATACTTGGGAATCTATAAATTTTAAGAATGCAAAATTTAAGCATTCGAAATGCGTCATCCCAGACGAGTTAATAAATTTTAAAATTTGACTACTTTGAGTTTCCATGAGTTTTATGTTTGAATGTGAGTAATTCCATAAATTGAAGATTCAGAATTTCACATTCGTGACTCAGAATTTTCGCATTTACTAATTTTTATACTGTGAAATTTGACGTCAGGAATTAGATTGAAAAAAAATTTTTCGATTTCAATGTATCTCACATTGTTTCTCGAAATTTCTCAAATTTATAAATTTTCAATACAGAAAAACTCCAAACTTCCAATAAAAAGTTTGGAAAAATTGTGATTTAAAAATAAATATAATTAACTGAAATTTTGACATTTTTTGGATCTCTAATCACAATTTAAAAATTCTGAAATTTAGAAATTCCTGAAATTCTAGAAATGGATTTCTTGAATTTCATAAACTCGAAAATCGGAAAAGTTTAAGCATTCAAGACTCAAATAATAGTTGAAATTGAGAATTCTTTGTCCATTGGCACATAATAATGTACAAACGAGATGAAAAATACTCGAAAATTGAAAACTTCCTTATGTCTATCGAAATTCCTTAAAATTTTATAGAAGGATGTAAATTTTAATTGAATGCTCTAAAGTGTTAAAAGTTTTCTAATTTTTCAATATTTTTCGAAGATCTGAGAGTCAACGAATTTTTAGATTAAATGCATTCAATTCAAGATTCCTCTTAGTTTAGACATTTCGAACATTTTGAAGATACAATAAGTTAACTTTCACGACTAATTTCAGTATCTTTCGACATTTTCGAAAAATCGAATGATAGGAAAATTCTATGGAATTCCAAAAATTTATTAAAATTCTAAAAATAGTATACAAAAATACCAATTACACTTAATGAGTCAAAAATTTCCAAAGCCTCCCGAAAATCATAAAAAAAGCAATTTCTAAAAATTTTCGGAAACTCTCAAAAACATCTACTTGCAGCTCACATTCTCCACAGTTCTCTGAAATTCTCAGAAAGAACAAAAAAAAGAAAATTCATATCAAATTGTCGTAAATATTACAAATTGCAATCACACAAACTTCTAGTAATTCGATACTTCAAAACCGATAAATTTCCAAAAATTCTCGAGAACGATATTACTTCCACAAAAATTCTTCATAGTACAAGAATAAAAAATCTCCATCTCTCCATAATTTTCTCAAAATTCCACAAAATTCCATCCACTTCGATGATGCAAAAATCACCCATTAACCCAAGGCCATAAACCAAAAACTCAATTGCGCAATCTCATTATGAAAATGCATTAAAGCACACTCGAAATTCCCATAAACCTGTCAACACAGAAAACAAAAGTTATGTAACCCAAAACGTGGTATTTTTTCCCCCGCACTTTCTCCTGACTCAATAGATGCTATACGATTCGGGAAGCCGGAATTTCTTGGCAATATGCCATCAAAAACCGCATAAAACGACACAAAAAACAGGTTCAAACGTGAAAATAGTTGCTTGTAATTACAACCCTGGGGGACCTAAGTACTGTAATTATTTACTGTATCGTAAATTTTTTGCCTGGCAGTAATGTCTATTCAATGTATACTCCGATTTATAGCTTTATCAAGGAAGAGCGGTAAAGTTGGAAGAGATGCGTCTATTGTTTGAAAAATGCATAGGCAACGTAACGTGGTCGGACATGGAGTGAAAGCTCGCTGTATTGTACGCAAAAGGTGACTTGTAGACCGCTGATTACAGAGATCAGTGAAAACTGGACTTCAGTAATTCTAACGAGTACTGTTTCAATACATGCTTTTACCCTGATGAGCCGTAAATGACCTTCTTTTGGACACTTGACTGTTATTACTCCTCTAGGGTTGGTAAAATTATGGACTGGATGGGGCTTGTCAGAATTTGCCGAAATTACGTTATATTAATAATGGTTTATTATGTAACTAGTGGGAAATAGTTATTTCCAGCTTGAAGTTATGGAACTGAACTTTGAAATCGAAATTGACCAACTGAAGCTTGAACTTGAAGTTTTCGGATTTAAGTTACGGGAATTCATTTATAGCTTAAAGTTTCGGGATTGAACTTCAGACGTCAAGTTTCCGAACTGAAGTTCAAACTTCAAGTTTTCGATATAAACTTCTGACCTTGACGTGTCAGAAGTTCATTTATGTCTTGAAATTGCAAAATTGAACTTTAAACTTGAAGTTTCCGATATAAAGTTCAAATCTGGAGTTTTCGAATTGAAGTTCGACCTTGAAGTTTTCGATGTGAACTTCAACATTGAAATTTCGGAAGTTCATGTATGGCTCAAAGTTGCGGAATCAAACTTGCAACATTAAATTTCCGAATTGAAGTTCAAACTTGAAGTTTCCAAATTGAAGTTCAAATTGGAAGTTCTCATTATGAACTTCAATCGTTAAGTTTCGGAGGTTCATTGGTGGCTTGCACTTGAAAAATTAAACTTCAATTTTAAAATTTCTGAACTGGAGTTCGAACTTGAATTTTTTGAACTGAAGTTCGAATTTGAAGATATCGATATGAACTTCATCCTTGGAGTTTCGGAAGTTCATTTCTGGCTCGATGTTGCAAAATCAAGCATTAAATGTCAAGTTTTCAAAATGAAGTTCAAACTCGAAGTTTTCCAATTAAAGTTGAACCTTGAAGTTTTCGATATAAACTTCAACCTTAAAGTTTCGGAAGTTATTTTCTAGCTCAAAGTTGCGTGATGAAACTTCAAACATTAAGCTTCCGAATTGAAGTTCAAAGTTGAAGTTCCCAAATTGTAGTTCAAACTTAAAGTTTTCTACATAAACTTCAACCTTGAAGTTTCGGGAGTTCATTCCTGGCTGGAACTTGCAAAATGCAACTTCAAACTTGAAGTTTTCGCATTGAAGTTCAAACTTGAAGTTTTCACAATAATCTTCAATCGTGAAGTTTGGGAAGTTAATTTCTAGCTGAAAGCTGCGTCATCGAACTTCAAACATTAGTTTCCGAATTGAAATTCAGACTTCAAGTTTTCAAATTGAAGTTCAAACTTAAAGTTTTCGATATGAATTTCGATATGAACTTTAAACACGAAGATTCCTAACTAATATTCCTAACTCAAGTTTAAACTTGAAGATTCCGAATTGAAGTTCAAACTTGAAGTTTCCGAAACGAAGTTGAAATTGCATATATGCAGTTTCCGAAATAAAGTTCGCACTCGAAGTTTCAGAGTTGAAGTTTGAAGTTGAAGTTTCCAAAATTAAGTTCAAAGTTAAAGTTTCCGTAATGAACTTAAAACACGAAGTTTTAGAATTGAACTTCAAAGTTGAAGTTCACAAATTGAAGTTTAAACTCAAAGATTCCAAATCGAAGTTCAAACTTGAAGTTTCCGAATCGAATTTCAAAGTTGAAGTTTCTGAAAGGAAGTTCAAACTTGAAGTTTTAGAATTGAAGTTTAAAGTTGAAGATTCCTAATGGAAGTTCAAACTTCAAGTTTTTCCAAAATGAAGTTCAAAGTTAAAGTTTTCGTAATGAAGTTCAAACATGAAGTTTTAGAATTGAAGTTTTAGAATTGAAGTTCAAAGTTGAAGTTCACAAATTGGAGTTTAAACTTGAAGATTCCAAATCGGAGTTCAAACTTAAAGTTTCCGAATTGAAGTTCAAAATTAAAGTTTTAGAATTGAAATTTAAAATTAAAGTTTCCAAATCGAAGTGTAACCTTGATGATTCCTAACTAAAGTTTAAATTTGAAGTTTTCAAACCGAACTTCAAATGTAAAGTTTTAGTTATAAACTTTAACCTTGAAGTTTTCGAATTAAAGTTCAAAGTTGAAGTTTCCGAATTGAAGTTCAAACTTGAAGATTCCTAATTGAATATTATTGAAGTTCAAGCTTGAAGTTTCTCAATTGAAGTTCAAATTTGAAATTTCCAACCCGAATTCCAAATTTGAAGTTTTCGATATAAACTTTAGCTTTGAAGTTTTCGAATTAAAGTTCAAAGTTGAAATTTCCAGATTGGAGTTCAAACTTGAAGATATTGATATGAATTTCACCCTTTACGTTTCTGAATTTCACATTGATTAAATTCTATCAACGAAGCGCAATGAAATTTTCGGCCCTAGGGCACAAATGGTGATTTTCCGCCCGCTTTGCAAGCACGGAAAATCCTTATTTCTGATACGGTCGAGCACAAAAAGTTTGTATCCCCCTACGTATAATATTATCTCAAGTTTTTAGATAATTCTGACTTCTTAAATAATTTCAATTATATCTGTATTTCTTTCACTTTTTCCGAAATACCTAGACTTTTTCACAAATTTTCAAACCTTTTTCACACATTTACATAAATTTCCCACGCTTTCCATAATATCACATCGCATTAGTTATATTACCCGAAAGAAGTTTGAAAATAAAATATTGTGCTAAAACTCCACAAGATGTTTGTATTTTTTCGACAAACATAATTTCATTCTAAAACCCCCAAACCCTACATTGCAAAAAAAATTTTTTTCAATTCTAAAATTATCCAATATTTGTTCCAACTCCTATTATTTCAACCACAAAAAATCAATCACCGATCCAGCTAACAACATAGAATGCGAAGGTATCGAAAAACCTTTGCACACTTTCAAAAAAGCCAGATAACCTTGAAGCACGTGTTAAGAGTTTGAGAGGAACGGAAACCATTCACATTACAGTGCCGAGTGGTTCCAGTGTCAAGATGCATTTCAGATTGTAGTGATTCTCTCGGCGTTTGCGGTAATTAAACTCGTGTTTTTTCGCCATAGTTGTCAGTGTTTTCAATGGACAAGATGACTCGATTTTTTATCGATAACTAGTTGTGAAATGTGATTACAATATTCCGCAACGCGGGTTTACTCAACGAGGTAAACTGGATTCTTGTTTTTTATTTTTTCCCCGTTTTTCTCTTACTTGTCGAAGAATTATATTTTCTTCGCTCTAACCTCAAAATTGGTACTTTAAATGTATTTTTCGGCTAGCGCGAAGAAAAGTTATGTGTTGCGCACGCTGGCAATTGTCGATTTTGATGAAATGATTGCGGCACTCGCCTTCGGCTCGTGCCACAACCATTCATTTCGTAAAAATCATCAATACCAGCTTGCACAATTTACTATTTCTTTCGGTGGTTCACTTCACGGTGAAAATACGTGCCATACTAAGACCGACGACTTGGAAATTATCATTATATTATTATGTTATTTCTGTGTCATATCTTGGACGAAATTCGATGTTACGGAATTGAGAATTAATGTACTTTTTCCGAATTGAACATTTGAATTCCACAATAAAATTGTCGGATTTTATGTTTAATGAGATTCTAAAGTTACAGGACCGTGAAAATGGGGGGTTTTGGGGGTTCAACCCCCCCCCCCCCCCCTTGGTAGAAGTTTTTTATTTTATTGTAGGAAATGAGATTTTATACTGAAAAAAGCCGGATAGAAGTTTTTTATTATTAACAACCTAGCGCGCTCTTATTTTTTTCATTTTTCATCTATTATCTTTTTTAGCGACGGACGAAATCCGTAATGATACCTACTCAACAAATAATAGGAAAACCAATGGAAATTTTGAGAGTAGTAGAAAATAAGAGGGTAATGAGAAATTTTTATTTTCCGATTTGAGTAACACATTTCTGAGTTATCTAAAATATCTGAGAATTTAGAATGATTGATGATATTTCACCATAGAATAAAAGGATTTATAATATCAGATTTCGTATTTTCCGAACGTGAAAAATTTTTAAGAGTCTCAAAAGGACAAGAAATAAGCGAAAACCCCAAATGAACTAAAAATACTCAATACATTGAGTATAATTGAATTTTTTATTCATTAAAATTGAATTATACTAATATTCAAGTGTACTATTATATGATATGGAATTGTACTAGTATTTTAAGTATATAGTAATACTCAATAAGTTTTAATTTTTAAGTTGGAGTATACTCTAAGTTCAAAATTCAAAAAACAACAAAAATTTTTAAATTGTACGTCTTTAAGGTTCATAATTTTTCCTTTTTGAAAATCTGCAGAATTAGTAATTCTATAAAACTCGATGTTTTATCTCTGAAATTTCCAATAATAATCTGACAGGACATTGAACATTCTAAAATGCCATTATTTCGTATTTTTAAATAACATAGAATCGATAATTTCTTTTTAGAAACTGAAAATTTTCAAAATTGTACATCTATTTCCATCACTTTACTCTGCATTTTTTTTCAATCTGCAGAGTAGAAAATTCTCTGAAATCGCGAATAACTCTGAAATTCCAAAGAAAGTTAAGGCTTTATCTCAAAAATTTTCGAAAATAATCATACACACAATATTCAAAAATTTAGAATTTGATGATTTCAAATGTTCAGAATACAAAAACTGTAAAATTTATTTTAAAAACCCAAAAATTGAGCATACTTCTTTAAAATTT
>JAPYZK010005108.1:0-25199 GCA_030522785.1 Platygaster equestris
GAAAGTAATATACAGTCAACGTCTTCGAATGGCAAATATTTGAGTGATAGTCTACGAATGTACGTCATTTATTTTCAACTGAAGTATAAAGTGATGATGCATTTTTTCTGTATTTTTTGAAAAATTTGATTTTCGTCAAGTATTATTAATTTTAGAGGATCTCTTTTATTTTGAGAAATTTTTTGGAAAGCGTTTCTGAATTTTTGAATTTTAACAAGTATGTAGGTGCTAACAAATATGAAATTTTGCGAAACTCAACGAATTCGAACTTTTGGGAGATTTTTGGGAGCACTAGTATTTTTATGTAATAATTTTTCCGAGTTAGGAAAACGTTATGAAAATTAAAGTTTTCTCCGTTTATCTGTTTCTTAAAATATTATATTGATCTCAAGACTTCCTACTTATTCTTGATACTTTTTTTTAACCCTGTGACGATTTTTTATAAAACCGAATGATTTCATCAAATTTGTATCGGTTTTCGCAATAATTATGGGGGGAAAATTAAAAATTGCTAGATTGAGGAATATTTCACGTGACAAAATTATAGCCAATTTGCAAACAGTCGAAATAATTTCTTAACGTTTCCATCTTTTGTGTCTAACTTTACAATTTCTGAAGATTTCTACAGTAATTAAACATAAATTTTGTACTCCAGAGAATTTTCTGAAATTCAGACATTTTTCATAAGCGCGTATGTTCTAAATCTTTTGTATTTTCCTGAGAGTGTATCAGAATTTCTAAAACTTATCGAAAATCATGTCACAAATATATATTAATATTTCGAATACTTATCGAAATTTACGAGATTTTCTAACTTTTCCTTGAAAACGAAAAATGCGTAAAATTCTCGATGAGTGCTCAAAAAATCCATGCCAGTTCAATTAAGTACATTATTCCGTTCAAATACTCAAGAAAATCGACCTCACTGACAATATAACACTTAGACAATTCAAGCTTCCAAGTTCTCAAACTTCCCAAGATTTCTAAAATGACCAGAATTTTCCAGGGAGTTCGATTCTAATGTACACAATTAATATGTACAAGTATCTCCAAACCTTTTTTCAAAAAAAAAAATCATCACTCAAATTATCCAACCAAAGTTGTAAATAATTACAAGCTAGATAAAAATATCACTTTCCACACTGAATAGCTCTTATAAACCTGTGCCATTCACCTCAAAGTCACCCCAAATCATGCATCAAAAATTAATGTCACATACTCCTATAACCTTCCTTGGACCCGGAATCGAATTATGCCAATTTGGTCGAAAAATGCACCGTTGGGAGAAAGTGCCGAAGGCGCTATAAATAAACTCTGATTCTTTCGCGGTTCGACACTTTGGACACGTATCACGCGCAAACGTCATGAGCGCCGACGAAACTTTATTACGTCATGTGCCGGTAACGTAACGATGACGTCGGGTGCCACCGACTCGCCAAATATTTATCCTCGTTCCATAGACGAGGATTCCCGAGATGAGGAAATACCTGATTTTTGCGCTTCCACGTATGATTGGGATGAGA
Source organism: Platygaster equestris (assembly GCA_030522785.1). Classification (NCBI taxonomy): domain Eukaryota; kingdom Metazoa; phylum Arthropoda; class Insecta; order Hymenoptera; family Platygastridae; genus Platygaster; species Platygaster equestris. The sequence goes on from JAPYZK010005108.1 coordinate 1,524, forward strand.
CGGCGCTGACATAACTCGCGACGACTCATTCACGTGGGCGATAAAAGATAGCCAAATGCGAATGAGGATGTAGCGAGAAAATCGCGGCTATTCCAGAATAGTCGCGGTCTATCACGGGGATTCCCGATATTTGTTGCGAAAATCATTAAGGTGGTTAATGTTAAATGTTAAATGTTAAAAATTAAGTTAAATTAAGTTAAATGTTGATGTTAAATGTTAAATCATAAATGTGGTTAATGACAGTGGCGAATTTTTCTATGGGGAGGGGATTGAATTGTACCCCAAATGCGAAGATGACGCAACTGTGGATGCAATTTGGAACACAATTTTCATCTTGCATAATTTTCGTCATTTCCTTTTTTCGATTTCGTGGTTTTCCTATTTGATTTACTACGTACTATAGAAATTTAAAAAAATTAGACTTTTGACTTGTTTATCCTCTACTATTTTCGATTGAGTCAACTAAAAGAAACTTCGGAATTGTGATATTCGGATTTCAGGACTATCATTTTGAAAATTTTCGACTGCGAAGTCTTCGAATTCTAAAATTTCATAATATTTCGGATCGATGAAATGAACAAATTGTTTAATTTAAAGTCATAGGTTATACAACTTTCCTCATAACTTAGTAAAAAAGTCGATTTGTCCTCTCACATAGCAAAACTGAAGTCATTTTCTAATTTTAATTCCATGATTTTTTCATCCTAAGTTTTATACATCTGATTTTCCGATTTACTAACATAAGTAAGACATTTCGGAACTGAGAATCTTGAAATTTTGAGCCAACTCTAGTTTTTATTGAATTTATCAAACAAAATTTCGGAAATGTGATCTTCGGATTTGATAGAACTAATAACTATGATTTCAACATTTTCCAACTTTGAAGTTTTTGAACTTCGGATTTTCGTAATTTGACTTTATCAGATAACAATTTTGTTTCGAATGCATAGTTTCTACAATTTTTCAATTTGTGAAAGTTTGCAGTCGTATTCTCATCCTTACAAAACTAACGTCATTTCTCAATTTCAATCCCATAATTTGTCACGTTAAACTTAGAAATGTTAAATTATTATCGACGTGAATATGAAATGACGTTGATTTTCAGATTTCGAATTTGCGAATTGGACAATTTTTTTTAATCGAACATTAAAATACTTAAAGCTTAATGCGAAAATTTACCGAATACTCAAAATTCTCATCTGCTTCAAAAAAATGAATTTCCAAAGTTCAGAATCAAAAATCTTCCGAATTCTACTGTTTTCAGCTGTTCTATAAAATTTTTATTTTCCAAGTTAGAAATAATTCAAAAATTTGTAAATTTCAATTTCCGGGTTTCTTGATTTTCAAATTTTCAACTGTTAATGGCAATAATTATAACATTATTTTATCAACTTAGGAACTTCCTGATTCGGACTTTTTGATTCACCCAAGAAAAAATTGTGTGATTCAGACTTCCGAAGTTCTGACCCTTCCATCATTCCGATTATATCCATAAAACGAAATTCCGGTACCAACTAGGTAATTTTTCATGAATGAAATTCCTTCCCATGAATCACGAAGGCAAATTGATGCAAAATTGATCGCTATTCGCCGCGCAACGCCTGGGATTTATCGTTCGCGATTCCCCCTGCATTTTTATACTAATAATTGCGGCCTCCCGAAATTTTGAAAGGGCCAAAGAAGCGAGAAAGCTGATCAGGACAGGAATGTGGGATGGGAGAACCGTAGTCGCGATTCAAAATGACGTCATTCCGGTTATGGTAGTGTATGGCGTGTGGGCAGATCGGAGAAAGCCATTGCCAATTGCACCGCTCTCTATACCTTTCTTCCACTATTTTCCTTCACTAATTGCTCTTCATACTTTGATTTCCATCATGTCATTAGATCGACTCTAAAGGATGAAGTTTGTCATCCGCGACAAAAGTCACAAGTTTAATGACACTGAAATTTCTAATTGTAGAAAGTGACAAAATTGGCCGATAAAATTTCAATGACGAGTTTGCAAAAATTCTTTTAAATTTTATAGGTTTGTTTTCAGTCTTGTTAGAAAATAATTGTCAGCTTTTCTTGTGTTGTTCTTGATGTTTGTTAATAATTATTCGCTAATGAGTGGAAAATATTGGACGGAAGTTATAGGAAGACAAATTATTAACGAGGAGTGTGAAGTGACATTTCGAATAGTTTATACTGTTTCAATTAAGTAAGTTCGCACCTTGATGACGGCAACCCGTCAAACGTCCGCGTCGGTGATTCTAGGTTCTGTAGGCGTTGAAATGGCATTGATCGGAAATAATACGCAGGGGTGTAAATTATGGTTCATTGGAGATTTTTTGGATCAGCAAGTTCATTATCCAGATGCTTCTAATAACTTATCGGTCGTCAAAAAGTCTCATTGTCAGAAATTTGATGGTTAATTTTTGTAATCTATAAAAATGAAAATACATGTGAATTTCAAAATAGAGTTTATTTGTCCTCGACTGTATTAACTCGAATGTATTTCTAATTTTTTCATAAAATGCAGCAATTTTCATTCCTTTGATGCTTTCTAATGACTGTCATAAAAAGTTGACAAGTTTTGCTGAAATTTCGCGAACATTGATGTTTGTATAATTTTTGACTTTCACATTTATTATTCCACAATGTCATGAGACCATGAAAAATTAGGCGAGCAATGTGTATCATTACTTAGAAATAACAAGGAAATGAAATTCCGACAGTAACAATCAATTCTCAAACCTTTCACATTCTATTTGATATGCATATTGCATCTGAAAAATGTTCTATGATGCAAAATTAAACTTCTGAATTAATCATCAAACGTACGTACGTATGAAAATTAGAATGAAAATTTTTTCTGCATCGAGAGAGGTACAAAATGGAAATATGATCCAAAAATCGTATACTGGGACATTATAAGTGGAGAAAATACAATTAACTATAATTATAATCTTTAATTAATCAACTTTCGTATTTTTCATCACTTTCAAAATAACTGTAAGAAATACTATTTATTCTAGAACACTTTTTTTACTATTTACTAGTACTATTTTTTTGAAAATACATCCTATTTTTCATTTATGAATGCTATTCATCGATATAAATAATCCCATCACATAAATTCGACAATCTTTCATTCCCATCACTAAATATAAGCTCTCCCAACCTCCTCGCATCATAAAACCCTGAAAACCCGCGTGCCGAAATTCATCTTCCAGCCGCCCATCATCGACGTCCGACACATCGCGCATCGTACACAAACCTCACATCCATTTTATCAACACCGCGTCAAAATACGACGTGACCCCTCGTTCATTCTGTCTAAAGTGCCGGTCGATGTTCGCACGGTCAATGCCGACTCTGCGGTCTTGCGCGATAAAAATTCGCGCCGGCCCTGCACCAGCAGATTGCTGATCTACCATGGTAGCGGTGGACGTTTCCGAAAGCGCGCTCGTTATCTTAACACGGCAGCACTAAAACCCGAGGTAGAAAACGAGAATGGGAGGTGGTTTAGATAAAAATGTTTGGATTGAGCTGTCTCGAAGTGGCTCCTAGAAAAAAAGAAGGCACGAGGGGGCCGAGGGGCGTTCGCGTGAGAGGGAGCGGAATATTGTAGGCAGGTTAGGTATGTTAACAAGTTAGGCGATACAGAGATAAGGATCCCCGCGTATTCTTTTGTGAACTCTCCACGGTAATGCGACACCAGAAACAACCAAGGTCCAGACCGAAACCAGACCGCCGAAGCCGCCGGAGGAGCAGGGGCTCTCGGTTCCTTTCCGGAACTCGATATTCCGTTCCTCTTTGGAATTTCCACCCCGATATCTCCTCCCCTCATCCCTCGAACGCGGCATTCCACCGAAACCTATTCCAGAATGGGTCCCTTCGTTCATTCATCAAACCAGAAAATGAGTCGGCTGGTATTTTTCCACGGTTTCTCCCCGTTTTTTCGCCGCGAATGAATCACCCGACCAGAGGGCCGAAAACGAGCGCGAGATGATCGTGATACGAATCTCCGGCGGTGCTAAGAATTCAAACAATCATGTCCACCCCCGTGTAGGAAGATGGCACGGGGTCGATTAAGAGAATCAAGTTTTACGAGCGATCTTTCAGACGGAATCAAAAGGTGAATTATCACTGGGAGCTGGGGCTTCCAAACTAGAAGCCCAAAACACTGAACATGTACTGTTTGTTTGCGTGATCGTGTGCATCCGTGTCCGATCGTGTTTCGGGAGGGCCCGTGATCGCGGGCCCGACGACTCAATAGAGGATATTCCGAAATCAGAGAGTGGTTGAGGGGGTGGCAGGGGGGGAGAGGGGGATAAAAGAGAGAAAGACCGCGAGATTTACGAAGCATCCAAGTACCGATCGGCTAGCTACTCAGGTAGGCGACTCGGGAGGATGCGGTAAAGGCCATGGCCAACACGACCCCGAAGCCGGTCAACATTCTCACGCTAATTGGCCCGACGGCACCCTCCCTGTAATTTCATTAAAGGGTCTCGTGCCCAAAGTGGAACTCGAGACCCCGGTCCAATATCGATCGGGATCTAGCGACTTAAATATTTGTCGAGCATAATGATCCCTGGTTTTTGCGAAGAGTTGCGTGGACCCAAATCTGGTCTAATTGAAGACTTTGGGGGGACTATGGAGGTTCTCTTTCACTGTCCTTGAGGCATATTGGCATTCGTAATTTGGCATCAGAATTTGAAGTACTTGGGGGAGAGATTACTTTGAATGAAGGTCCTCAAATTTTTTTGATTCAAGATTTACTCAGTTTGAGTGAATACCTTGCAAATGAAGATTGAGTGGGGATTTCACTTGAAATGAGTGGAATTCCACTCATTTTAAAGTAATATTTCACTCAAGAAAATCAATGTGTTCACAATGTTGTTTAGAGTGAAATATCACTCTAAAATGAGCGAGATTCCACTCATTTTGAGTAGAATTTTTATTCAAGCTTGATTTGCGGAGTTTTCACTCAATTCGAGTGGAAATCCTGCAAATCAATCTAAGTGTCAGGGGAGAGCGCAGGAAAAATTTTAGGGAAGAGTTTTGGAAAAATGGCTTCAATATTTTCCGAATTTCGGAGTTTTGAAGCGTCAAACTTTGGAATTTCTAAAATTTTCAAAATTTCGCTATTCGCGAATTTCTGAAACTTTTAATAATATATTCTCGTTATTTCGAAAATTTTTAACATTTTCGGAACTCATAAAATTTTCGAAATTTCCAGATTTCTTGGGATACTCAAATCTTTGAGTATATGCAAAATGTTTGAAATGCAGAAAGTTTTGGATATTCTCTGAAGTTTTGACTATTTTATAATTTTTTCATTTTCGAACTTTACAAAATTTTCATAGTTCTTACAATTTTCGAAATACTCCGATTATTCAGGATGCTCAGATTTTTCATAGAATTCTAAAGTTTTGGAAATTTTCATAATTTGTGAAATATTCGAAATTCTCAGAGTTTTTGGAGTTTCAAAAATTTTCAAAATTACTACACTTTTTGAAATCACTGAAATTGTTGGAATTTCTAAATTCTCGAATTCTGACATATATACAATACAAGGTTTTTGGAATTACTTTCATAATTTTTCGAGAATTTCTAGAAAAAATTTGGTAAAAAGTACGATAGTTAAAACTCTGCATTTTTAAAAATTTCGTGATTTTTGAAAATTTCGGTCTGTCCAAAATTTCCATAATTTTGTCAAAAATTGTAATTTTTGAATTTCTAAATTTCTGAGTTTACAAAATAATTTTACAGAACTTCGTAAGTTTGTACAGAATATTGAATCTTTGAGATTTCGAAGCACATATTTTCGCCATTTTTAAATTTCTATTTATTTTCCTCACAAGAACCATCAATCTTTTCTTAATTTCAGAAGGTATTGCAACCCCTGAACACCCCCCTCCCCCGTCTTCTGCGTTCGCCCGCGTTAAGTGTGAATTCAACTCTAAATAAGTGAAATCTCACTCTTTTCCCAGTAATATTTTACTATCAAAAACATTGTTAAAATTGAAATAATTTTGTTGAGTGGAATGTCACGCTACAAAGAGTGGAACTCAACTCATTTTGAGTGAACGTCTCACTCAATCTAGATTCGCTGAATTTCCCCTTCAATTGAATTTATCTCCACTCGAAAAAATTTAAGCTGTATAGAACGACTAAATTTCATGTCCATAAACTTAGCAAACGCAAATTGAGGAAATGATGTACCCAGTAAACTGTGAATTCGCCGCTAATTGGTCGCTAATTAGTTGTGAAAAAAAAATTTTGTCGCTCTTATTTTCTTAAAACTATAGCGATTTCTGCTAACTTCACATAAACTTAGCAAAGCAAAAGTTCGAAAAACAACAAAAATGCCAAGTGAGCTAGTTCTAAATTTGCCGCTAATTAATCGCTAATTAGTTGTGGAAAAATTAATTGAGTGGTATTTATTCACCGGAGCACCCGTTTTTCATACCAAAATACTCGGTTTGTCATATTCTTTCAGGTTCCTAGAGCCCGCCAATTTCTGACTTAATTAAGTATCATTTCTAATACCGGCGTCGCGGTTAAACGTGTACCAAGTTTCAGAATCGCACCGATAAGCGAGTTCGCCACCGGGGCACTCGTTTTTCACACCAAAATACTCGATTCGTTATAGTCTTTAAGGTTCCTAGAGCCGGCTGATTTCTAACTCGATTAAGTATCATTTCTAATACCGACGTCGCGGTTAAACGTGTACCAAGTTTCAGAGTCGCACCGATAAGCGAGTTCGCCACCAGGGCACTTGTTTTTCACACCAAAATACTCGGTTTGTCATATTCTTTCAGGGTACTAGAGCCCGCTCATTTCTGACCTAATTTAGTATCATTTCTAATACCGGCGTCGCAGTTAAACGTGTACCAAGTTTCAGAGTCGCACCGATAAGCGAGTTCACTACCGGGGCACTCGTTTTCCACGCCAAATTACTCGGTTTGTGATATTCTTTCAGGTTCCTAGGGCCCGCCAATTTTTTACCTAATTTAGTATCATTTTCAATACTGGCGTCGCAGTTTAACGTGTACCAAGTTTTAGAGTCGCACCGATAAGCGAGTTTGCCACAGGGACACTCGTATTTCACAACAAAATACTCGGTTTGTTACAGTCTTTAATGTTCCTAGAGCCCGCTGAATTCCTTCTAATTGTCATTTTTGATAATTAATTGCTGATATCGATTTCGTCACAATTTGATTATTAAAAATGTTGATGTATCGTCAAATAGCCATGGCAAATTATCATGTGGCAGTGAAACTCGACCCACCGGCACACATCGCAAACCGAGTGGCGGGCAGCTGCGAAAATTTTATAACATGCTCTGATTGGTTGCCTGACGAAAAGCGCGTGATAATTTAAATGATTGAATGAACGTTATCTTGCTAAGCGGAGTTTTGGCGAAAATAATTCGAATAGCATGTGTAAATTTAATACAATTCCTTGAACAATGGATGTTATTAAATAATTATATATATTTATTATCATAATATATATATGTATGTATGTATATATTATTGTGTTATATATTTTATATATTGTATGTATAATTATAAATAATAACATACGTTATTCAATTAAAATGATAAGTATAGATTATTATAGGTATACTCTTGATAAGTGTAGATCTTGATTACAAAATCAAAGCGACGAAATTATTTTTTTCACAGCTAATTAGCGACTTATTAGCGGCAAATTTAGCACCAGCTCACTTTGCATTTTTGTCGTTTTTCGAAGTTACGCTTTGCTAAGTTCATGTGAAGTTAGCAGAAAATGCTGTATTATTTGAAGAATGAAAGCCACTGAATTAATTTTTTCCACAAGTAATTAGCGATTAATTAGCGGCAAATTAAGCACTAGCTCACTTCGCATTTTTGTCGATTTTCGAACTTTTGCTTTGCTAAGTTCATGTGAAGTCAGCAGAAATCGCTATATTTCTTAAATAATAAGAGCGACAAAATTGGTTTTTCCACAACTAATTAGCGACTAATCAGCGGCAAGTTCAGCACTAGCTCACTCTGCATTTTTGTCATTTTTCGAACTTTTGCTTTGCTAAGTTCATGTGAAGTTAGCAGAAATCGCTATAGTTTTCAAAAAATAAGAGCGACAAAGTTAGTTTACATCATTTTTTAAATCTGCTTTGCTAAGTTTATGGACATCTGAATTTCTCACTCAGTTTGATTTGCGGTCAGGATCTGACATTGAGGGTATAAGGGCATGCCATCTATTTTTCTGCTGAATATTTTTCAAAATACCCACTTAAAGAAGTGTGTCCGATTTCAATCACCATTCAAACATTGCACTCAAACGACCATGAAACCCAAGATATATTCGAAAAAAATATGTTTGTTTCTCGATGACAGAATAGAAGTCGTGAAAGATACACCTCAAAGGCGCTAGTAATGCCGAGTTAAGCCGTTCGCGGTGTCGAAGGTGGACTCGAGCAGAGAAAAAGAAAGAAGCGGAAAACGAAGGGACACAAGGGGGAAGGGCGTCGGGGAGAGCTCGTGTTTTACGCCGCTCTTTATACCAGGTAGGTGCAGAGACATCAGCGGAATGAGGCGGCCCTATCTCGGTCCTGCTCCGGGGACCGCCGTGTGGGGTCCCGACCCGGGTTCCATCCAGCACGCCGATGAATGGTGCGATCGCGACAATAGACTCCAGGAAGTGTGCCTCAATGATCATTCCGACGCTTTTGGTAAAGGTTCCGCGAGATCTTAGTCGCGCGACAATTGAACCTCCAAAAACATTGCAGTGATCCCAGTTGTGACAGGAAAAAATTACGTCTGAGTAAAAGCTATCAAAAAAGCTCCCAAAATTTCCAGAAAGGTTAAATGTACTCGAGTACCCTTTTTCCACCCGTTGATCGATCGATCCAGAAGCCTAGAACGTCACCAACCCACCCTTTACCTCGAAACCCAACCGTCTTTTCCAGAATCGCCCAAGGACACCCGAGGATAAGACGCTGGAAAAATTTTGACTTTTGCCAACCTGCCGTCCTCGGGTGGGCCATTATTTTGAGACGATCAAACCTCCCATGGCTGGCACAACAAGGCCCAATGACGTCCCTCCCATGAGCTCGTGCGTCGTCGGTGAACTTGAATGAATCCTTAGACTCGTACGTTCGTCCTCGTCGATGGCGCGGTACCAGATCGCGCCCTCTCCCTCCCTGCAGCGCCTCATTCAGAAACCTGCCACAATGCCCCAGAGATTTCGGGACCCCGGGGTGAAAGGAAAATCTAGGATAAGCAAGATGTTTACAGCTCGCGCCGGGGTGGTACACGCGCCCACCTTGAGAAGGTGTTCGTGAAACGTCTTTATGCGAACTGTCGATGCATTCCTAGGTGAGACACGGCAAACTGGCGCCGCTCCTCGCTTTTTTTCCGGGCCCGATTCTTTCTCGCCACCTTCGCCGACACAAACGGAACGCCCGATTTGGCAACATTCTTTCACACGCTAAATGTGCAACAATGGGCTTGTTTGGCATGTGATTTAGGGAGCCCGCTACACCTCATCTACGAGGCTTCATCTAGAGCCTGGTAACGGCGAGTAAAGGGACGCGGCGTCTTCGATCCTTTGACGACGCGTCATTTATCTTCTGACGTTTTCCTGAGATTCATTGGGAAAATCGAGTATTCGGGATTTTGTTATTTGTTATGTGGGTTGCTTTGGGGGAGGGGGTTGACCGTGATGACGAAATCCTGGTGGTATGTGTCAGGATGGGCATCGATCAGAGGGAGGGTAGAGGTGGGATGTTTGGGTTTTTTGAAGTGATGGAGTTGGAATGGTGTTACTTGGGCAGAGAGTGAAGTTGAAGTATGAGAGTGGAATTTCAGGATGGGTGAGTTTTTTTTAGGGGGGGGGGGAGTGTATCGTGATGCTGAGATGACCATTTGTGGATTAGTTATCAATTTTTTGGATTATGAAAATTTTTTGACAATTTTTAACATTCAAAACTTCCTCAATCGGAAATATGAGGAAAATATGATTTTTTAAGTTGAAAACTTGAGATCAGAAATCTGTACCGAATTGTGAATTTGAGTGAACTGTAATTCTGCTCTAGATTTATGAAATTGAGAAATTTTGATAATTTTGACTGTAATTTACATTTATGCGAAATTCGAAGTATTTATAGTAAATTTGATGCATAATTTTCAGATATGGACTTACAAATTTTATTAGATAATTTGTAGTTTTAAATTTTGGAAAATTGGACGTCAAGGAATTAATAGGTTCCAATGAAAAAATTTGGATACTACAGTTCAGCAGTAAAAAATTTGAAATGAAACTAAAAAATTTCGAAAGTAAAAAAATGCAAAGGAAATAACTTCTGAACTTTTTCATCGTTTTTAGACAATTTAATAATTTTTATTATTTTTTAAGAACAGCTTGAACGCATTTGAAAACTCGGAATGATCGAGGAATCTGACGTAAATGAAAAAAATTCGAATAATAATAATTACTGTTAGTAATAAGAATTTAGTAGATATGAATTGAATTCGATCATCATGGATATAGATTTAATGATAAAATGAATAATATGAGTAATTACAATAATATGTCAATAATTATATAATAGATAATAAGTATTATAAATATCAGTTGATGATAATTTATGGAATTCACATTTTCTAACGCTACTGGATTGCAGAATTTTTCAACCTAAACCAAAAAATTATAAACTCCCGTAAATTTAAACTCTGGACTTTATAAATTCAAGCTGAGAAATCTAATAATTACAGAATTGACGAATTAAAGAAAACAAAAATTGTATAATTTTTTGTTTTTGGTGATAAATTCTGCATTCCAGAGAATTCAAAAAACGAATTAAAAAATTCGGAGGTGTCAACAATAATATTTCAGATCGTTCAAATTTTTAAATCAGGTTCCAAACATGTAACCTTATGAGCTTTTCAATCCAATTTTTTTATATTTTACGAATTTCAAAATGTATAAATTGCAATCTAAAGAGTAGGCATTTAGTAAATTTCATGTAAAAATTGTAAATAATATACTTTTCGAAATTTATGAACATTTCCGTAAATTCTGACATTTTATTGATTTTCTGAAATTTTTCGATAATTTCTGGAAATTTCAATCATTTTGACTATTTCCAAAAAATTTTCCGTCTTCAAAAAAAAATGGAAGAACTTGAAATATCAAGAATTTGGATGTTGTCTTAAAATTAAAAATCGTCAAAATCATTAAAATCGTTAAATCATTAAAATAAAAATAAAATAAATAAATGAATCGTTAAATCATTAAAAATCGTTAAAATTCGTACTGGAGTGACGAATTCACTCCAATAATCTCACTCTCCCCATCGAAAGTTCTCAAAACTCAAACTTTTTACAATAATGTCTCTAATTCCAATTTCCCTACTTTGCCACCCACAAAAGAACCCCTCCACTTTTTCCCAACTCAATCTTACAACAATCATAAAGAGAATTCGCGTGACACTTCCGGTCGCCGCGGGGTGTCACAACACACGATTTTTGCCGAAGGTTGTTTTTTCAACGCGTCACGGCCAGGAAACAGTCGTTAACGCGGCGAATGAAAAATGCGTGAATAAATTTGGAGCCCCGGGCCCCATCAATAGGCGGATAGATCCGTACGTTTTGTAACCTTCCGAAAACACGACAAGTGACAACTTGTCGTACCTTTTTCGGCCCCGGCGCCGGCGAATTTTTCGGCCCGTATCTCGGCTTCGATCTTGATTTCACGAGTCGCTTTTTTCACGAGCCACGTCTCAATTACAGTACTTACGGGAAAATTATGGCCTCGTTTTGTACCTGTTTCCTCGGGGCTATATATCCTTCGATGTTGGTGAGTTGTGTGAATGAATACGTTCGACGAAAACGGCCAAACGAATCGATCATCGAGCGGTGCAGGAAGTTGAGAGATGTGTGGAATGAGAAAATGAAACGAGTGGGAAATAATAGAGGGACTTTTTCGTCGATTCTACGGATGTGTTAAGCGCGATATGTGCTAGCAAGCAGATCGTATGCAAAGGCACGTTCGAGCTACATGCGCCATGACGGTGCAACGTCTTGAGGCCCCGTAAAGACCCTTTACAACGTTGCAGTCAGCGGTGTAATGGGGCAATTTTGCGGTGATGACTTGACGCTCAATTCTAGGCATGCACACTGGCATATACGCGAGACTGATTGTTCGTTCACACTTTACGCTGGGTGCAAATTTTTTGGTTATTATGATTGGGGGTTATTGAATAATTAAGGGATTTGATATTAGCATAGGGCCCTGATGCTCCTGATTTCTGTAAAATATTGGGGGGAAGGGAAGTGACAAACTTACATAAGAAAAAGAGATTTAATTTAGAATTATTCTAATTTCCGACCTTTACATGGATGATCCATCAAAATATGAAAAACTTTTACAGTTTTTGAGATTTTTTTGATTTCATTGAAATTTGGAACGGAATTGAAATACTTGTAATGTTTATTTAGAAGTGAATAAGTCGAAGAAATTTTGTGAGATTCGCCAAGTTTACTCGATTGAATAGCCTTGAACTGAGAACATCGTGTACATGTTCATAATCATAAAGCCAAGCATAATCGATGACACGAGCACGTTGGTCAATATTTTTATATTTTTGTTTGACTTCTCTCTTTGTGAAACAGGCTGAATACGTTCGTTATTAGCATATACGCTACAGTGAATACTTTACACCGTTGAAAGGTTTTACTCCCGTCATCACTTTTTCGATATAATGCTTTTACAGGACAGAAGTTGGTGAAAAAATAATATTGTAGAGGAAAATGGATCGAGTTTCATGATAAATTGATTTTTTCTAATAGGTTTTGAACGTTTTTGCACAATTTTTTGTATATTTTTATAGGAACGTTGTATTGTTTTTATAATTTTACATTATTTTCATAAATTGGCGCCTATTGTCAGGAATATTGTTGTTTTGAGAAATATTCGAAAAATTGTTCGCAAGTCATGACATTTGTGGAAATTTTCGAATAAATATTTGCAAAAATTTTTGTAGATTTTACGCTATGTAGGGAATTTACAGAGATGTCCAGTGTTTTCAGTGATAAATTAATTGTTTTCCATTGATTTTGATGCAGTTTTGATAAAAATTGATTGATTTTATGAATGTAATGTAATTCAAAAATCAGGTCAAGATGTCCTATATTTAGAAATTATTTCAATTTTTCATTAGTTTCGAAGGATCATTCCTAATATGTTACATTTTGAAGAAATTTCGCAACAAAGGTACAAAATTTAAAAATCGGTTCGAATCCATCCAAATTTGTCGAGAATGATTAAATTTTAAAACATTTTTCTCAATTCTTAGCATTCTTCAAAACTCCAGAGGGATGATATCTCACAGAAAATTTTAATTATAAATGTTTGAAAATTCAACGCAATTTTTGGGATTCGCAATAGCTTTGAAGATTTTTTGGAGAACATAACGTGAGTTCTATAAAAACGTAGAACCTCAAGAAAATTTATATTATATTCGATCATTCAAACAATTTAGTAAGTTTCAGGCGAATTTCCTCAATTTTCCTGAATTTTCCTCATAACTGCCAATATTTCAATAGTTTTTCTTGTCTCTGCAAATTTCAAAAGTTATCTTAAAAAAACCTCAAAATTACATTTAGTCGACGGAAGTTCCCTTAATTCTTTAAATCAATGCAAAATCCATCAAAGAGCTTCCAATTCTAAATTTAAGCATACATAAAAAAACTTCTCCCAAAGAAAATGAATCCCCAACTAATTTCCCATTTTTTGCCCCTATCATTCCACAAAGCTCGTCATTATTCAACATCCCACTCACCATGTCAGTGAACCAAGTTCCAATGAAGGAAAAGAGAGAAAAACTTAATCTAAATTCAAGAAAAAACGCGGAATCGGCAAAATACGTTTCAACGAATATATTATCGCCGGTGCTGTGATATATTTGACATGGGTGTCGGAAAAATTAAAGCAATTCCTTAGCGGTAACATTTCGCCCGGTGGTCCGTTGACCCATTCGCGTCCCCGGTCCCGGTAATCGGAGACGCTGGGATACAAATATGCGCGCATTAATAGAGAGCGGCCCTCAAAAAAGACGGCGAATCCTACTATCCTTCAGAAGCGCGGCGCGTACGAAAAACGCCGATCGAACGAACACCGTGTTTAATGGCCTCCCAAAGAAGCACTGTTTTTTCAGTCATAAATCCTCGCCCCGTCTTATAATTCATTCGCTTTTTTCTCCCTTGTGTAACCAACAAAGATTGGCGAGTTCAACGATGCTTTACATAAGCCTGTAAATGACCGGGTGATTCAGGATGTCCACTGATCGTGGAAAACCTCGAAGTTAATGACAAATTCCGGCATAAATCTGACTTAATCGATCGATGACGCGTGATCTTTTTCCGTTGTTCGATTGAGTTATTCGATTTGGTTAGGGATAGTCACGGTGGAAAAGATACAGATTAGAGTTTTATTCACGAGCATTCAATCTGATGGAAATTAAAAAATTGTCGGGAGGATGTACGAATATTTCTGGTTGGGTTCAAGGATGAGTTCTTCGATAAGAGTAGTTTCTGAGATCCTGAAATTAAAAAAAAATGTAAAATTTGAAATAAGGAAAAATGGATTTTGAAGACTTGAAACTTTTTTGGTATTTTCTGAAATTTTCCAGGATTTTTACAAATGGATAGGTCTCATTACGACTTTTGCGTTGACATCGCCCATTGTTTCTTCCTAATTTGTTCTTGTTGTCCATAATATAGACCATAGTGATTGTAACGAGAAGTCCTTTGTTCCGTTAGTGGTAGTTTTTAAGAGAGCAGAGCTACTACCTATGAGACGAGCTCCTCGAGGCTCTACCGAAAGAAATACGATTCCGCGCGCGGCTGAGGCCATATTCTCTTGACAGAAAAAAAACGAAGAGGGCGAGAGACAGCGGAGGCTGCGGCAGGAGCGAGAGACACTCCGTTGGGCAGGATAGGGCCAAGACCCCCCACGGTCAATCCTCGCACTTTCCCACGTGCGGGTGATCCCGTTTCATCCCACCGCCGAGATCTCTTTACCTCGACTCTGCATAGTTCACCCTCTCTTCTTTGTCACGGATTCACCGCGGATTCCCTCCCTTTTTTCACATTCCGCGTCAATGTTTTTGCCCACTTCGCGAACGGGCGGTCAGTTTAGACCGGGGGCACTAATGGAGATCCTAATACGAAGATACAATGATCGACAAAAAATGAGCAATGGAAAGGAGAGGGGAAGAATATGGTTCAACGTAAACAATGAAGGCAGTTCTACTCCCTATATATATTTGAGTGAAAATCCACTCAATCTGAGTAAAAATTATGCGAACCAAACTCGACTGAAAATTTTCCTCGAAATGAGTGGAATCTCGCTTATTTTCAAGTGATATTTCACTCTGGAAAAACATAGTAGAATTACGATTTTTGAATGGATGAAGTATCGTTCTAAAAGTTTTGATTTTCAGGATTTTTACTGAATTAAGCGAATGTTTACTCAAAGAAATTTAGAGAGTGATAGGTGTACTTTTTGTCTAGTAGATTTTCACTCAATCATAGTGAAAAATTTAGAAATTATGCTTGAGTGGATATTTTACTCTGCACAAGTAAAATTTCAAATTTGAAGGGTGACTTTTCAGACTTATAGATTAGTGGAATTCTACTGATGTTTTGGAATGAAATTTTGCTCTAAAATGTGAACCTTCACACTCGTTTAAGAGTGAAATTTCCACTCAAACTTGTATTCGGAGATTTTTCACTTTTATGAAGTGTAAATATACTCGAAGAAAATCAGAGAGTATAAACCACCTCAAAAAACGAGAAACAGTCTCAAATATAAAAAATTTGGATAACCTTCAAATTGCATATTTTCACTAAAAATGACGATGGAAAAATTATTCGCGTAATTATAATGAGTATATTTGTTCAAAAGACATACAAAATGAACAAGGCAATCATAATTCGGATATACAAATATGTGGAAAACTGGAAAGTGATTTTCAGTAGTTTAGTCAGCGAAAAGTCAGACAGCGAGAACTGGTGGAAACCTAATGAAATAGTCGGTATTTTTTTTTTACACCTGATAAATAAGTATGCAAGTGAAATTGCACATATTGCAGAGTGACTTCTTACAGTTACCACTCTTATATTATGAAATGAGTAGAATTTAGCTGATTTTTTATAGTGGAATATCAAACTTATGGGACGAGTGAAATTCCACACTCATTTAAAAGTGAAGTTTTTACTAAAGTTCAAATTCGTGAGATTTTTATTCTTATTGAGTAAAGTCACACGAAAAAATCCAAAATACGAAAATTTTGTTTAACATGAAACTTGATATTTTTTTCACTGAAAATGACGATAGAGGAATTATTAATTAGTGTCATAATTATAAGTTAATTCGTTTGAAAAAAATACGAAAATTCAACGCAATTATAATGCATACATACCGATATGTGGAAAACTGGAAAGTGATTTTCAGTAGTTTAGTCAACGAAAAGTCAGGCATCGAAAATTAGTGGAAACCTAATGGAATAGTCGGTGTCATTTTTGGACCACTGATAAGTTAGTGGTTAAAAAACATAAATTTAATAATTTCAAGACATTTATCATAAATATCTGGAAATTTCGAAATTGTTCTTAATTATGAATTCACTTCAAAAATTCCAACATTCTCGAATTCAAACATTTCGAACAATGTAAGCAAATGAGTGAGATGAACAAAAAATATGCACTTGACGGCTAAATAACTAAGGACGACGTCAAAACGATAAAGAATCCTCATTATTAAAAACTAAAAAAATCTTCCCCACCTAAATTTAAAGGTTTAAAAAAATGCGAAATTCAACTGCTCGAAAATAAAAAAACCTCATAAAAAAATGCCAAAATCTGAAGTTTCAAACTCGAAAATTCCAAAACTCAAAACAATTGTCTCTAAAAACTCCGAAATTGAATTTCTCACCGTCAGCACAGTCACCAAAAATCAATAAAATCCACCCATTCCATACTCAGAATGTACATTTTTGGGACACTACAGTGTCTCAAAGTGTTATTCGTGACGGATCCACGTTCGAGCTCGGCGGTTAACGCGGTTATCAGAAACACGTGTTTCTCGATGTCGCTAATTGGCGCGGGTCCTTCATTCCTAGCCGATAATTAACACAAATTTCACAGGGTCGTTTACATTATGGGCGAACCGAGAGTGGTGTACCTCTACGGTGTCGACCTAGCGTAGTTTATGTGAAACGCGGTGTTTCAAGAGCCCGAGCCTAATACGACAAGCTCTTTGAGATTCCTGACGGTCGTTTGGCAGATGTTAACAAGGTATCAGCGCCGGGTCTCGTGCCCCGGCTGCGCTCAACCGGGACAAGGGGATCGGCAGCGAGGTGAGGACAAAAAGGCGAAGAGGATGACAAAGGGGACGGAGGAGAACAAGAAGAAAAATCGAGGCAGACCAGAGGGAGCCAAAGGCGTGTGTTCGAAGGCGATCGGGACATTCGGATCCGTCTAATTTTTTCTCGGGCCCACCAGCTTTAACTCAGCCGCGATGTGTACTTTTAAGATTGTTGACAAATTTTCCAAAACGAAATCTTTATGAGTGTTGTTCATTTGTAGGGAAAAGGGTGGAGTTTGGCAGTGTTTGGAGTTTTGGAGAATTTTTTCAGTTTTGGAGGTTTGAAGTTATGAAATTTGTGGAGTCATGGGTGTTTTGAAGTTTTTGGAATTTGAAGTTTCGAAGAATTAGGAAGTTCTGAAGTTTTGGAGCTTTGAAATTCAGAGATTTTGAGGTATTTGGACTTTTTTGAGTTATGGGAATTTTTGAAGTTTTTATGTTTTGGAATTTTCGGATTTTGGATGATTCGGAAGTTCTTGGGAATTCGGAAATTTTGGGAATTTTTATTCATATCTCTAAGTTCTGAAAAGTTTTGAATTTTTTTCAAGTCTCAGAGAATTTTGAAAAATTCTTCAAGTTCGGAAGGTTTTGACGTTTTGGATAAATTTTAAGTTTGAAGCTTAGAAGTTGAGAAATTTTTCAAGTCATGAGTGTGTCAAAGTTCTGAAGTTTTGAAGCTCACAGATTCAAAAACTTAGAATTCGGATGTTTTGAAGTTTTGGAAACTTTAAGAGTTTGGAATTTCTAAATTTCGAATGATTCGAAAGTTTTGAATTGGAAGTTTCGGAAATTTTGAAGGTTTTGGGAATTTTTCAATCTTCAAGTTTTAGGAAGTTTTGGAAATTTTCTTGATTTAAGAAAATTTCGAAAATTTTTAGTTTCAAAAGTTTTAAGCGTTTGGAAATTTCGGAAGTTTGAAGAATTCCGAATTACAAAGTGATTAAGCTGCAAATTTCTGGAATTTTTCAAATGATCGTAATTTCGTAATCTTAAATATCCATCGTAATTCTTGAAGAGTTTTGGAGTTCCAGAACTGATAAGTTCTGAAAATCTTGAAGTTTTGAAAGCTTTGAAAAATTGGTGAGCTTTAAAGCTCTGAAGTTCCGAAATTCTTGAATTTTTAAAAGCTTCTAAATCATAAGATTTCTAAGCTCTGAATAAATTATGAGGTTTCGAAGCTTAGAAATTAGGATTTTCCTCAAAATTCGGATGTTTCGAAGTTTAAAATTTTGAAAACGTTTGAAAGTTTGAGAATTTTCGAAGTTATAGAAATTTCTAAGCTTTCAAGAATTCCTAAAAATTTCGAAGTTGCGAAGTTCTGAAATTCTTCAAATTACCGTCATTTTGAAGGTTTTGGATTGTTCAAGAATTTCGAAGTTTCAAAGTTTGGAATTTCCGAAAATTTCAAAATTTTGCCAGCTTTAAAAATTCAGTGAGCTTTGAACCTCTCAATTTTCTGAAAAAGGACTCTATCCAAAATAAAAATGCGCTCTCCGGAATCATTGAAATCCAAAAAACTGACTCAAATCATCATTCAACGATCGCACACCTTCTAATCATCCTCATTTTTTTCACCTGTCGACTTTCTTCACCTGACGCATCCAAACAGAATTTCCCTCCTTCTCAAACCCCGTGAATAACTGAAAAAACCCGAAACAAAAAAACTCCAAGTCGCCATTGTCGCCGAAGACGCCGGAAATAGTCCCCATTTTATGCAAAAATGTGCGGTGCCCGACAAAGGTACCATTACTCCGGTGGAATGATTTCCGAGTCGAGACATTTTTTTTCTCACGTCCATGCGCTAATAATTCAGAGATTGGGAATAACATGTGAGAGCTTTTGTAACGGTACGGGGAAACTGAAAAACTCTTAATACACCGATTTATTGTCTGTTGGCCATACTTAAGGCGGCGCTGTATTGACTCTTACGACGCCTTAATCCGAACCGTAAATAATCAATTTTATAACCACTTACTGAGGAGGCGCCTGGGACAATCGCACCTGTGAGATCGCTTTTTACGCTTTTTACCGACACCCATTCTTATGCTTCCTCTCGCATCGTTTTTTAACGAAAAGGAGAATTTTTTCATCTTCTGACTCTCCATTTTTTTGAGAATGTATCCTCCTGAGAGACGTAGGTTTTTTCATCAGAGGATGCTGCAAATTTTGATTCTTTTGGAAAACAAGCATCATCCTGTGGGTTTCATGGCCGATAATTTTGTCGGTTGACGAGTTTGTTATAATCCCACGGTCGTAAAACCCTTTTTTTGCCTACGAAGTGAGTTTAAATTTACACCCCCCCCCCCTTTTTTCATAACAATTAGTGGAAGTAACCAGATAATTATTTTCATTTGTATTGATAACTACACAAATATGCTTCATTGGACTAACTTCTGTAATCGATAACTCAATTTCCACTCAACGTTCGAAATACGGACGCATACACATTTTTTTCACCTTGAGTCATCGAAGGGGATAATTTGTTCCTCGTTAACCATAGAAAACTCTATTATTCACACAAACAATAGAATCTACAATGTGTTGAAGGTCTCGTTTCATATATTTCATACCCCTTTTTTTTCAAAGCGAAATAAGGTCTAGGCGAAGAATAAAAATAAGCACAGCACGCACTAACTGCTGCTGATTGAGGGGCGGTGCCATGCTAATAGCTTCCATCTTCCTCTTTCGTTACAGACCATAGTTTTCGTTTCACCCTCGCATTTCTGGAACACGCCTAGACCTCGTTTTACGATTATACTCCGGACGTGCGAATTATTCAAGGAGATCACGCTCCGCGCTAGGACTAAATTGATATGCAATTGGAAGCCTTTATGAATAAAGTGAAATATATTTGAATTTCTTTTACTTATTGCTATGAGATTAAAAATTTTTCTATTTTTATGAAAGACATGTGGCCTCCACCTCCCCCCCACCCCCACACCGCTGCCACATTTGTGAGTTTCCCATTATTTCCCATCAATATCCATCGAGTTCCATGAATTCCAATCGATTCCCATAGACTCCCATCAGTTACCATCAACCCCTATCAACTGCTATCGATTCTCATTCATTCCTATCGATTACCAATTAATTTTCACTAAGTACGATCGATTCCCATTAATTACCATCACTTCCTATTAATTTCCATTGATTCCTATCAATTTTCATTGATTTATATCAGTTCCCATTGACTCCCGCACAAATTCCGATCAATTCCCATCAATACTCGTCGAGTTCCGTCGATTCCCATCCATTCCCATATGATTTCCATTGATTCCCGTAAACTTTTATCGATTCCCATCAATTCCCACCAAGTACAATTATCAATTGTTAGCAATTATCATCACTTCCCACAAATTCCTATCAATTTCCATCGATTTCTATCGATTGCTATCAATCAATTTATATGAATTCTCATGATTTCCTAGCAATTCTTATTTGTTTCTGTCAATTTCCGTCAATTTCGATTGACTCCCATCAATTCCTATCAATTCCCATTGACTCCCAGAAATTCCTATTTATGCCTATCGATGTCCATCAACTCCCATCGATTTCCATCAATGACTATTAATTCTCGTCGATTCCCATCAATTCCTATCAATTTCCATCGATTCCCTGTCTTGAATTTCGTAATGTCTGCAAAATGAGGACCCCCGAGTATACCGAATCCACTCCCAAATTACCGAAAAATCGAAACATGTCCCAATAAATCACCGAATCCACCACAGTAGTCCCACCACGAGAACTGAGCTCATTTCGTTCCGAACCTGACGAAAACACAATGTATCCCTTTCACTTTCTAAGTCGGTCTACGAAAATATATCGCCATCCCGGGCGCGCCCTCCCCACTTGTCATAAGCTTCGAAGAAACATGAAGTCGTTTGCGGGAATTCCGAAAGACTTTCTTAGAAGTAGAGCCACGATATGGGATAATCGTGAAAGCGGCGGAGCGAAATTCCGCCGAATATCGGCGCGTCGAAATTCGCGATGGGTTAGCTTTTGAGACCGCCCGACGCAGGAATAAATGTAAACCCTTTTGTCGCCCGGATAACGGCTCCTTTGGGAGCGTGGGTGGAGCCTCTGATAACCGCGAAACACACGAATACTTTCAACAGCTAATTGCCACCGATAGTGTGAGAGATGAAGGAGGACCAGTTGACCGTGGAAGCACGTTGTCTGCGAATTCGAGTGTGAGGGCACGCATGGAGTCATCGAACGATTTTTTTGGCGGATGGAAAAAATCGTTGGGTGGTGGAGAAAAAATTTTCGAATACGGTAAAATGGTGGTTACGTAGTTTCTTGTTGAATTGAGGTCCCGGAAACCACCCCCATTGCACCCCTTAATTCGAAAATGCTGTGAGGAATAAATGCAAAAATTCGGTTTATTACAGTTCTGTATTCTATTCCGCCGATTTTCCGAAATTCATCCGCGTTTCTCCCATCCGCCATTACCGTCCCCTCGCATTCGCGACGCCATTCAAGCGCGAACACCGCCCCGTGTGAAATATTTCCTTCCCCCTCGAAAAAAAGCCAGCGCCGTCCGTCTTAATTAAGCCGAAAAGCGATGTATTGCCCAAAGCACGCCTGGTGTCAATACATAACGGATAAAGATCGTTAATAGAGGCCCTTACGGAAAGCAGCGGTCATGGGCGATGTGGTTTATGCAACACGTTGACGGTGGTGGCGAAGGTTTGAAAAGCAGTCCAACGCGAGAGACAGCGAGGTCGCGACATCGTGACTACGACCAGCCACTGATTTACATATTGTCCACCGTTGAAGCAGCATTATGTTTTTGTCTTTTCTTTGGAATGCCGAAGCGAGAGGACACCGGGGGGGCTGAGGAGGGGGAGGGGGGAGGAGGACTTTGGGAGGCAAAAGCCAGCCTCTCTCGCGCTCTTTTCGTCGACTCGTAATAGCATTCGGGAACGCCGGGATATCCAACAAACCACCAACGTTGATCTCGTACAACGTGGGGTAATGCATTCTCTGGATCCCCGATCGATGGGATCGTTGCGCGGAGAAAAAAACGTGTGAAAATTGAGGTTTAGGGTGGAAATGGGGTGGATTTTGAGTTGAGGAATTTTTTTGCGAATGCGACAGACGTATAAAGATTCTTATGAAAAATTTTTTATTTAGCAGATTCCTAATAAGATTTCTAATCCTACTTATGACCTTTGAATTGTCGAAATTTATCCAATAACTGAAATCAAATTCGAAAAGAAAACCCAATAATTGAAAAAATTTTCAATAATGAAGGTAAAAGGGACTAGAAATTTGAAAAATCCATAATTTAAGATGCGAAACCTTTTTTGGCACCCCATAACTCCACCTGCACCACCCCCTTCCAATTTTCTGGGCCACCTTACACGTACGAGGAGAATTATATTTCTTATTTACGAGGGAACGTGATAGAATGAGGGAAAAAGACGGGGCCAGAGATAATTATCAGAGACTGGTTTCTCGAGACGAGATGAGGACGGGCTGAAATATACATCAAAACAAATAGATTTTATGATTTCGCTTTGTGCCACGGATACCGGACAAATAAGCCGCGTACGTCATTTTAACGGTGAGTTATCGTTGTACGTTGCGTGTTTTGTGTGCGAGGATTTCGTTGGTTTTGAAG
Source organism: Platygaster equestris (assembly GCA_030522785.1). Lineage (NCBI taxonomy): Eukaryota > Metazoa > Arthropoda > Insecta > Hymenoptera > Platygastridae > Platygaster > Platygaster equestris. Next base: position 24,556 of record JAPYZK010005108.1, read on the forward strand.
TAAATGGCGAGTTTACCTATTAACATGCGTGGATCGTTTCATTTCTTAATTAAGTAGTTTCGCCCGATTCGAGAGAGATTCATGGGTCACATGGAGATTTAGTGGCTTTTTCGTGATTCACCGTGTGAGTTGAATCAGTTCTTTTTTGAGGGAAGAGAGTTGCGATGTTTTCGCTATTTGGATCTGGATTTTGTCGTCGTGTTGGATGTTTGTTACCGTTATATTACCTCTAGGGAAGTGGAAATGGAAGTAGTGTAGGGAAGTGGAAATGGAAGTAGTGTAGATAGAACTGAAATTCAAGTCGACGTGAATGCCGGTGTAGAAGAATTTCATAGCTGGTGGAAGAAAGAAGAACATAGAAAACTACAAGGTTTTTTCGATGTTAAAAAATGTTTTAAATATTCTAAATTCCCGAAATTTGCCCAATTTTTGGGATTTTTCAAGATTTTGAAGAACTTCGAAATTTCTGAAATTTAAAAAATCCACAACATTTCAACAAATTTACAAGATTTTCAAAATTTTTGAAATCTTCAACATTCTCAGCATTTGAATATTCTTAACATCTCGAAAGTTCTCAGAATTGTCAGAATTTTTCAAATTGGCATAGTTCTTGAGTCTTTTAGTATTGTGAAAATTTTCAAAAT
>JAPYZK010005112.1:0-12417 GCA_030522785.1 Platygaster equestris
TTTATTGTTTCAGTATAGTGAAATATTTATAATGAATTCGAACGTTTTCGAATGGAAAAAGTCGTTTGATATCGAAGATTTCAGAGGTAAATCTCGAAGTTCAATAATTGGAATTTTCAAGGTTTCGAATTCTAAAATCACAGATTATAAATTCGAAGTTCGCAAAAATAGTTGAAAGTTGCCGAATGTGAAATTTGCCTATACTTGATATTTCTAAAATCAAAATTTTTACATTTCACATGTAAAATGAAATTTTGGGGATTTGGAATTCTCGAAATAACAAATTTTGAATTATTCAAAATTCCACTGTTTTTAAAAAATTTTTTCAAAGTTTCAAAATGTTCAGTTTGTTCGATCTTGAAATGTTTGGATTTAAAGTTTCAAACATTCAAATCTAGAATTTTCGGGAATATGAATCGTAAAAATTACGATATAATTTCGAATCTTCATTTTACCGAATTTTCTAATCTTCGAAAATATGTTGAATAGTTTTCCAACTCAAAATATGTTTTATCTTAAAATTTTTGAAATTCTACTTAATTATATATATCGAATGCTACATCATAACAAAATATTAGTTCATCATAAACTCAAAACGTTTCTATAAAACTTTTCAATCTAAAAATATTGTTTCATATTTCCAGACTTCGAAACTTCGAAACTGCAAAATTTTGAAACTTTGAAAATGACAAAACTTCAAAAATTCTAAAAATGAATTTTTTTGAAATTATAATTTCAAACTTTCGTCATTCTTGTATTAGATTGGATTGAATAAGTTAATGAATTGAAACCAAATTGAAAAATTTTAATTTTGACATGATAAAAACTCTCTGATTCTGAATTTTAAAGTGAGTCTGAATCTGTAAATGAAGTCTTACTCATAATATACTAATGAATAATCGTTATTCTCTTTTTTAACAATTTAGTCGAGAAACCAAAGCCCCGCCCCCCTCCCCCCCCCCAGGATTGAATCCTAGATCCGCCACTGGATAATGGAAGATTTAATTTTGTGTTTAATCTCATCTGTAACATCAAAACAACTGTTCTGACTTGAATGGATTTTATTCATAAATTAACTTCACAGTTTTGGGAAATTACCAAAAATATGAAATTCTGAAATTCTCCCAAATTGCAAGATCTCTAGTATTCCAAAATTTCCAATATCTCCAAAACTTTAAAGCATCCAAAATTTTTGAAGCTTCGAAGCTATAAAATTTCAAAATTCTCCGAAATTCTTACAAACCTAAAAATTTCATAACTTTGAAAATTTCCGAAACTTCCGAAATATCTTGATTTCTCAGAATTTCTGAATTGCCGAAGCTTCAAAACCGAAAATTCTAAAACTTCAAAATTCACAAATGTGTAGAAATTTATACAAATTTCATTCGAAAAGAAAATGCCCCTCCTGATAAAAATCATGTCTACGCTCTTGGATAAATCAGCTCCATTTTTCATTTTGCATCAAGAGAAAGTTTCTTGGTACATAGATAAAAAATCTACCTATAGCCACGAAAAAGTAAAAAATTGCTTCCCCCATTAATTATTGAAATAACCGTAGCACTTCCTGATAACTTTACATAGAAATTTCCGGAGTGAAAAATAAATCGGATCGATAAAAACTCGGTGTTTATTTCTCCAACTCGGTTCGCCTTTGAACAAACGAATGAAGTAGAAACTGCAGAGTTCGCGTGATGGATTTACTACCGAAGAGAAGATTAAAACAGCACGAAAGTCGCCAATAATTTTACATTTGGGGGAACGAACAGATGTTATTACTTAAATTGTTGTTCGGCTTCAATTAGCGACAACGCTTTTGTGCATGGAACGATGGAATTTATGGAGTCCTTGAAATATTGGACTTGGGTGAAATTTTCATTAATGCCGATGACACGCGATGTGCGACCTAGAAAAATCAAGGATTTTTGTACTGTCCTTTCGTTTGATTGTTTCTTTGGGTGATCAGGGGGAAATTTTTTAATGTTCCATGGCTATAGGTGGATGTTTTATCTACCATAAAACTTTCTCTTGGTGCAAAATGAGAAATAGAGTTCATTTATCCAAGGGCGTCGACAAGATTTTAATCAGGGATGAGCATTTTATTTTATGGATGAAATTTGCATCAATTTTTATATATTTAGGATGTTGAAGTTTTTGCAGGGTTATGAAGTTCTGGAGTGTTTGGAATTTGGAAATTTAGTAAGATTTCAAGTTCTGTAGAATTTGGGATCCTTAGTGATCGTAGTTCTTATGAAAACAAGCAAAATTTTTGTAAAATCTGTGTATTATTTATAAAAATTCGTTTTTTTTATAACGTTTGTTCTATAGAAGTAATATTTTTTTATACAGTTTTTGCTAAAGTTTTATCAAAGTTTTTTATACAGTTTTTTATAAAGTTTTTATAAAGTAGATTTTTCTAAAGTGGTTTTATAAAAACTTTACATAAAAAACTTTTTTCATAAAATCTGTCAAAATTTTCATACAATTCGTCTATTTTTTTATGAGAAAAATTAAAAGACTCCAAATTTTCTTATAATACCTTTATTTTTATGGAAACTTCGCGACTTTTATAAAAAGTTTCATATTTTTCTGAAAAAAACTTTCTTAATATGAGGAATTTCTCTTATAGTAATATTTGATACGTTTTTATTACATAAAGGAATAGAAAATCATGTTCGTATCGTTTTTTAGCAATTATAAAACGTAAAAACATGTGATTTTATAGGATTTGAAAATTATTCAACTCAAAATGGAAAATAAGCATTCAAATTGACATAGATTTGAAGGACAAGAAAGTTGACCATCGGATTTCTGATGCAAAGGTCGCAAGTTTAAATCCCGCTGCCTTCAAAAAATTTTTAAATTTCTTTCGAAACGAAATTTGAGCCAGGGCCTCATGAACTTATGAAAAATGGTATATACATTAGCAAAATGATCCAAAAAAGGTTAGAAACATTTTTGCATATTTTTAAAAATGTTGAACAAAAATTATCGTAAAGAAAATTTTTTTCATTAAACTTTTATAAAACCCCTTCATAAAAAATGCAAATTTTATGAAACTTTTATAAAACCGACCTTATAAAAATTTTTATAAAGATTTTTTTATAAGGTTTTTACACAAACTAGAATCACTAGGGATTTTCGGACTTTCTAAATTTCGTGTTTTAGAATTTCGGAACTCGTAAGTTTCAGAATGTTCTCGAAGTTTTGAAGCTTTGGAAATTTTGAAATTCTGAAAAATTAAGAAGTTTCGGGCGTTTCGGAAATTCTAGACATTCTGAAATGTGCAGGTTTGTAAGAATTTTGAAAAATCCATGAATTCTATAGCTTAGAACACAAGTTCACTGACTAGGTCCGTTTTTTTTTCTATCGATTCGTCTACTCCTTTCGAAGAAAACGAGCGTTCAATTGTGAAAATCGAAGATGGGCTCGGCATTAGAATAGTATATTGTGCGACTAGTGTGAGAAAGAGGAGATTCCAGTCGCGTGTTGCCACACTCGTTACGCTAGTAAGGCAATCTCCACGCTCGAGGAATCTCCTCTTTTTCCCACTAGTCGCACACAATATTTTATTCAACAACTGCGAGAAATAGATGATTTCACGGCCCTGCTGAGAGGGAGGAAATAATGGGTCACCTGATTGATTGACGCAACAATTGCCCTTAGAGCTTTGCTGCGTACTTTAGGGAGTTCAAAACTAATTATCCTCTTCGTTGCTTTAATTTTAATCGTGATTGATTATGACTGCATTCGACACTTTTGTATACAACAACAAAAACATTGCAGCAATACACAGTTTCGTAATTTTGAGGTTAAGGTTGGGGAGTTTGACGTTTCGATATATGTCGAATCGCTCGTCCACCATCTTGTTTCCATTATCCGTGCGTAAACGGTCGCTAAACTGAGCGTGAGTGAGTGAATAGCTATGTGTCGTTAATATGAGCGTGGGCGAACAGCTTATTTGCCCACCAGTGGGAGAACGAGTTCATCACTCGCATGCCATACGTCAACAGTCAGGTAATGCATTATTTTGTCCACCCTCAGCAGGACTACGAAGTTACATATTTCTCGCGGGCGTTGAATAAAATAGGATTCTCTGTAGGTCGGCGTAGGAATCCTCCCCCCTCCTGGCTATAACTTCCTCGCATTTATCCACAACTCTCTAATGTCTCAAATTGCTCCACTTCGATAACGACCACGTTTTTCTCACAGATTACGCGAAAATAATCGTAAAACGGGAAAGAAAACGCGTGGCTTCATTGAATTATCGCCCCGGTGTGGCATTGTTGCAGCCGTCTCTTCTAATTACCGCAATTTAGCGCGGCGCCCACTCCCACTATTTGGCGAAGGTGGCGCTTATCCGCATTCCAGATCGCCCACGCCACCATTTATTATGCATTCCATCACTCACGTTTCGCATTGTCATTTCCTCATCGCGAAATTCACCCAGCTAGGTCCCGTTCCAAATTTTACGTCTCCCGCTGTTTCCGTCATTTCGATGAGAATGTTGATGACGTCGGCATGATTAATGACACGTGCTTGTCTCAGTGCGAAACATCAACAAAGTGGTGAGAAAGCGGGACAGAAGCAGGGACTTGACTTTTCTCGAGATTCGCATTGATTCGCATTGTGGAATGATATGAATGTATGATGGGAGACTAGGCGAACTATTTGAATAGGTCATGTCGCGTTTTCGACTTCCTCGTCCTAGTGTCCTGTATTATTTGCGAAATCATTAGGATTGTCCTGTTTTTATCACTACGTAGGATAGAATATTGTACACATAGCGGGCAAAAGATGAACAGTTTGAGATTTCTCTTTTGCTTAAACACAGCAATATGTCCTTATCCCTAGAGAAAAAAATGACGAAACATCTGAAGCATGCCGCGTGTATCGAATGGTGATCGATAATCTATCGATATCATGTAATACGCTTACTTCAATCCGATAGTTTTAACGGTTCGTGATTTGCACGCGAGTTTCGAATTTTGATCATCGAGAATAGTTGTCGAGATCGTTGTCGTTGATAACAATAAATGTTAAAATCATTATTTTTGATTCCGGAATCGATTTTCGTTAATGGAAATTGATCGAAATTGATGAAAATGAACAGTAATTGGTTAGAATTCATGAGGATTCATGGGAATTGATACAAATTGATGGAAATAGATAGGAATATCCATAGTAATTGATAAGAATTCATGGGAATCGATGGAAATTGGTATGAATCGATCAAAATAAATAAAAATCGATATAGTGATTGATGAGATTTCATAGAAATGCATAGGAATTGATGGAAATTAATGGGAATTGTTATAAATTGATAGAAAGTGATGGGGAATTGATTGAGAAATTATGGAAAAGTATGTAAATCAATAGCAATAATTGACGGGAATTTATAGGAATCCATAAAAATTGATGGAAATGAATTGGAATCCATTGTGATTAATGAGGGTCGATGGAAGTTGATGTAAGTTGATAGAAATGAATGGAAATCAATATAAATTGATATGAATATTCATGGGGATTCAACATCATTGTATTCCTAGGATATTGATTTATTATATTTCCACTCGTTGCAAGCTTTATTTTATCCATCCATGTGGGACAAGTAGCGACTTTTTCAACGGCGTTTATTTTATAGTGCAAATTTTGTACAATCTCGCAGTCGTACGTCTCGCACTTTTTGCAGGCTCGGTCTGCGATCAAAGACCCGCCAAGCGGAAAAGTGCGCGTGGGAATGAAAAACGCTTCCGTCAACGCGCAAGGTCGCGTGCGTGTATATACGTACATAGCTTTAAATCACGTAGCGAGTTCTTGTCGCGTGTGCACAATCGCGCCGCAGGCGAAACGCGTAACGATAGAAAACGGAGATTGTCCCGAGATTTTCGCCGATCTCGCAGAAACGACACAGAACGTGGATTCATAATTGTAATAATATGAGTTTCCAAAATTCTTTCGAATTTTTAACATTTTTATCCAAGTTTGCCTGTAGGATAAGCACGTAGCCAGGAAGGGGGCTGAAGCCCTCCCCGAAATTCTGGAAAATCTGAAAAATCTAGCACAATGCCGAAAAGTATGTTTTGAAAAAAAAAGTTAAAAAATACTGATTTTCACGAGTTTCAAAATTTTCGAGAAACTTGGCAATATTCAACATTTTCAACATTTCAAGATATTTAACAGTTTTGGAAATTTTCAGAGTTTGGAGGATTTAGGAAATGTTGGATGTTTCCAGAAGTTTGAATATTAAAAATTTCGAAAATTTCGAGAATTTCTAAGTTGTAAAGAAGATTCGAAATTATAAAAGTGCATAATATTTTCGTATTTCTTGAAATCACGAAAATTTTACGAATTTTTAACATTCCGAGAAACTTGATAAATTGGGGTAGTTCTAACTTTTCAAGATTTTCAACAATTTTGAGAATTTTCAAAAATTGGGGAAAATCTGAATAATCTGGCACATTAACGAAAAGTATATTTTGAAAAAATAATTTGAAAATAGTGATTTTCACGAGGAGTAGAAATTTTCAAGAAACTTGATAATTTTTAACATTTTCAACATTTCAAGATATTTAACATTTTTGGGAATTTTCAGAGTTTGGAGGATTTAGGAAATTTTAGATGTTTCCAGAAGTTTGAATATTTCAAAATTCCAAAAATTTCGGAAATTTTTAAGTTGTAAAAAAGATTCGAAATTTTGAAGCGGCATAATAATTTTTTAATTCTTGAAATCATGAAAATTTTACGAATTTTTAACATTTCGAGAAACTTAATAATTTAGGATGTTCCTAACATTTTAAGATTTTCAACAGTTTTGAGAATTTTCAAAAATTGGAGTATTTTATGAGTTTCGGAAATTATTAGAATTCTGAAAATTTCAAGAACCTCAACATTTTCGTGAATTTCAGAGATTTGTAAAATTTTCAAGAATGCTAGAAATTGACAATATTTTTATTATTCTTGAAATTACTCAAATTTCACGTATTCTTTACATTTCGAGAAACTTAATAATTTGGGATATTCCTAACATTTCAAGATGTTCAACAATTTTGAGAATTTTCAAAAATTAGAGTATCTGAAGAGTTTCAGAAATTATTAGAATTCTGAAAATTTCAAGAACCTCAAAATTTTCGTAAATTTCAGAGATTCGTAAAATTTTCAAGAATTCTGGAAATTAACAATATTTTTATTATTCTTGAAATGACTTAAATTTTACGTAATCTTCACATTTCGAGAAACTTGATTATTTGGAACATTTCAAGATTTTGAATAATTTAGAGAATTTCCAAAGTATTGAGTGTTTCCTTTTGCAATAATTCCAAAAATTTTTCAAATTTCAGATTTGAAAAAGTTTTGAAAATCTTGAGAAGTAAGGCAATTTCGATAATACTGAAATTTAAAAAATTTCACGAATTTCCAAAATTTCAAAAAACTTTTGTTTAGTTGGAACATTTCCATTATATTCCAAGATTTTTGATTAGTTAGATGAATTCCAGAGTTTAGAGGATTTTGAAAGTTTTTAAACTTTTTGGAATTTTCAACATTTTCAGAATTTCGAAAATTTTTATAATTTCAGAGATTAAAAAAAGTTCTAAAAATTCTGAAAGGTTACAATACTTCGATAATTATTGACATTCCGAAAATTTTACGAATTTCTGAAATTTTGAGAAACTAGAATTATTTGGACATTTCGAACATTCCAAAATTCTCAACAATTTTACGTATTTTCAAAGTTCGGAGTATTCCGAGAATTCCAAAAGTCTAGAGAATTTCGACAATTTAAATCATTTCAACAATTCTGGAAATTCCGGAGATTTGAAAGAGATCAGAAAGTTCTGAAAATTCTGAGAATTCATGAAATTTTCATAATTCCCCAATAAAACTTCACTTTTCGAACTTGTTGAATGAATTTCGAGTAAAAATCACCTCAGCCCCCTCCGAAAGATATTTCTGGTAATTTCCTTGCTGTAGGAAAATTTTCCATTGAATTCCCATTGAAGCTCAATGGAAAAATGTCCATTGGCCGAATCATTTTCGATTCACTAAAAATTGAATGGAAACCCAATGAAAAATCGATGGTAATTTTCAATGGAAGTTCAATGAAACGTTTTCCTTTCGATCGAATGAAAATTCAGTGATCAACGAATGGAAAAAATATCTATTATCCAAAACATCGATGAATCAATCTAAACTCAATGGTCATTTTTTAATAGAAATTTAATGGAACGTTTTCCTGCGGTTGGAAGCTAACGTCATCGATTTCAGAAATTTTATATTCATTTGCCATCTTTTCTTGAGCACCACTCGAACCTTCCACCCGACCTCGATCTCGATCTCGTTTTTTTTTTACGAAACAACGAACGAGAATCGATATTTTACACTCCTCTTTCTAATTTTGGAAGTTGTATGGGACTTGATCAGAAACTTTTATTTTTTTATTTTTCATCGATTTCAGATCGAAATGAACAATTTTACCTGAAAATCAAATTTTTTTCAAATGGAATTTGGGATCTGTATTATAAATTCGAAAAAATTTTGAAAGTTTAAAAGTTTTTAGAATTTGAACGGTTTCGAGAAATTTCATAATTCCGAAAATGATGGACATTTCAAGAGTTTTCGAAGTTTCGAGAATTTAAAATATTTTCATTATTCTGGAATTTCAAATATTTCGATTATCGTTAAATTTTGAAAATTTTAGAAATACGAGGATTTTGGAATTTACGAAAAGTTTGAAAATTTCTAGAATTTCCACGATCCCGAGAAATTGAATTACTTTGAAGATTGTGAAAATTTGAAGAATTTTCAAAGTTTCGAGAATTTTAAATATTTTTATTATTCTGAAATTGCATATACTTTAATTACTGTGATATTTCAGATATTTTAAGGATTTCGTAAATTGTGAGATTTTTGGAAATTTTCGGTATTTCAAAATTTACGAAAAGTTCAAAAATTTTTCGAATTTCCATGATTTCAATGATTTTGGGAATTTTTAAAATACAGGTTATTTCGAAATGTCTGAAAAATGTGAGAGTTTGAAAATTTTTCCAAATTCTCAATAGAGAATTCCAACTATTTTGACTATTCTGGAATCTCGAAAGTTTCAAGAACGTGGAGAAATTTCAAAATCTTTAAAATATAAAAAAATGTAGGGATTTTGAAATTTTTGAGACCTATGAGAATTTTGAAGATTTTGAAAATTTGTTAAAGTCTTAAAATTTTGATCATTTAAAAAAAGCATAAAATTTGAACAATTCCAAAAAAATTCGTTAACCGATCGATATTTTAAAATTCGGAAATTTTAATAGTCTTGAATATTTTGTATAAATTTCAAAATATTTTAGAATTAGAATTTTTTTCGATTATTTATTCAAATACATTATTATGATATTTAATATCATAATGTATATATAATATTACAGATGTATATGATAATGAACATATGATATTAATACATCAATTAATGAATATTTTATGAATAATATATATGGGGGCGGGGGGGGGGGGGGGGGGGGAAGGAACAAGTCCTGGTTTTTCTAGTTTTTCGTTCTTACGATCTGGATACCCCTAGTGATAGTAGTTTTTATAAAAACAGGTGAAATTTTTATAAAATCAGCGAATCATTTATAAAAATTAGTTTTTTTATAAGGTCGATTTTATAAAAGTTTTATAAAATTTTCAATTTTTATAAAGTGGTTTCAATGAAACTTTATGAAAAAATTTTTGTTATAAAATCTGTCAGAACTTTCATACAATTCATCTTTTTTTTTATAAGAACAATTGAAAGCCTCTAATTTTCTTATAAAACCTTCATTTTTATAAAAACTTCGCGATTTCTGTCAAAATTTTCATATTTTTATACAAAAAACTTTCCTGATGTATAAGGAATTTCTCTTATAGTAATATTTGATACCTTTTTATTACACAAGGGAATAGAAAAACCTGTTCGTAACGTTTTTTCGCAATTATAAAACGTAAAAACGTATGATTTTATAGGATTTGAAAATTCTTCAACTCAAATTGAAAATCAGTATCCAAATTGACATAGATTTGATGGACAAGAAAGTTGACTATTGGATTTCTGATGCAAAGGTCGCAAGTTCAAATCCCGCTACCTCCAAAAAATTTTTAAATTTCTTTCGAAACGAAATTTGAGCTAGAGCCTCATAAACCGATAAAAAATGGTATAAACATCAGCAAAATTATCCAAAAAAGGTTAGAAAAATTTTTGCATATTTTTAAAAATGTTGAAAAAAAATTTTTATGAAAAAGATTTTTTCATAAAACTTGTATAAAACCACTTTATAAAAAATGCAAATTGAAAAAAACTTATACAAAACCGACCTTATAAAAATTGTTACAAAAATTTTCTATAAGGTTTCTATAAAAACTAGAATCACTAGGGTCACTTAAGGCCGAAGATATAATCACATATTATGTGTCGCAGCCACAGGTAAAGTGTCGTAATTCACATGGGCACACACAATGCCTCATGAGCATATTCAAACAAATGCAGTCATTAATAGTGAAACATTGATCGTAAATCATGAGAGGTTATGATGGTACACGACCATGTACTACTAATGACCATGTGCTGATGGTAGTACATGGTCGTTGGTCATCATCCCATCCATAAAAATTAGATTTTTACATCGGGACGTTGCGAATCTCGAAGGGTTAGGCAAAAAGTGGCGCGTAACAGGAAATGACGTCCGATGTAAATCCCGGGGGACCCGATCCCAGACATTAACCTAACTGTAACGTGAACGGTCGTCTAAGAAGTGAGATTGAGCAGTGTGGTGTGCACAGTGGCGGATCCGGGGGGGGGGGGGGGGGCTGTATGCGGGGCTGTCTTGGTCGGGGACTAGGAAAGCGATTCGGCTGTACTTTCGGCCTCGACTTCCGGGTCATAATGCCAAGAGACGAGTATGTACGGTCGCTGTCTGGCATTCAACCAGCTGCCGGAATCCGTACAGGTTCATCTGCCTCGGTCGAATAGCCCGGGTCACGTTGCACGTGCCTGTGCACCATAAGAAACATACTTTTTTCGAAATCAAGGCGTCAATCAATTCGACTTCAGAATTCATGACTCGGTAGAATTTGAATTTGGCAATTTATCAATCTGAAGATACATGAGGTTCAATTCGGGAATTCTCGTGGTTCGAAACTCGAAACTTATGTCATTCGAATTGGACTGTCGATGAATTTGAGGATTTGGGAAGGTCAATCCGAAAATCTTGAAATATTGGACGACATTCTTTCTCAACGGAAAAATTCCGGTTGGGGCTTGCATGCACAACTATTTATGTCCTCGCGAAAATGCCTTTTGGCTTTCGTCTTGAACCTCCCTTGATAAAACTTGGCGCCGGCTGGTTTATATTCTCGTGATAAAGGAATTATTTCCAACCTTGTTCCTCTATTTTCCCGGGTAGATAAGGGGGAGGGGGCTCGGAAATTCGTCGTTGCACGCATCGATCGCGATTCATTTGCATGCACGCGAGTCTCGTAAAACTCAAGGGCAGCAAAGATCGTTATCCCGTGTAATGTTTCTGCTGTGGAGATAGAGAATCTTTGGGATTGCGGATTTTTATTACGAATCTCGTCGATTGGCATTTGTTTCTTGGATTTTGGTGGACTTGGGGGATTTTTTTAATTTTTGAGTCGTCTTAATTTCTCGGCTTTATTTTTGTTGGCTGAATAGTGAGTGATTTAACAAATATAACCTGATTATGAAGAATGAATGATAAGTTTATTACTGATGGGTGAGTTATTTATGAGCGAATTATTAATGGATAGATGACTGGAATTGATTATTTATGAATAAAGAAAGTATTGCAAACTCGAGCAAGTCACTCCTAGCAGACTATACACAAACAAATGTATTTGTTTTTTTATTTATTTTTTTTTAATTCATTTGTCAGTAACGTACTGAAGTTTCGTTCTGATGATATGAATTAGTCTAAATATACTTCGAAATCGATGCCCTAGTGATTGTAGTATTTATAAAAACAGGCAACATTTTTATAAAATCAGTGATTTATTTATGAAAATTCGTTTTTTTTATGAAGTCGATTTTATGAATGTTGTATAAAATTTTAGATTTTTATAAAGGGGTTTTATGAAAATTTTATAGAAAAATTTTGTTATGAAATCTGTCAGAACTTTCATACAATTCATCTTTTTTTTTATGAAAACAATTGAAAGCCTCTAATTTTGTTGTAAAACCTATATTTCCATAAAAACTTCGCGATTTTTATAAAAAGTTTCATATTTTTATGAAAAAAACTTACCTAATGTACGGAATTTCTTATAGTAATATTTTATACGTTTTTATTACACAAGGGAATAGAAAATCATGTTCGTAACGTATTTTAGCAATTAAAAAACGTAAAAACATATGATTTCATAGGATTTGAAGATCCT
>JAPYZK010005113.1:6967-18029 GCA_030522785.1 Platygaster equestris
TTGAATCGATCTATCGATCAAAAACGATTAAATAATTAAATACACAATTAAATAATTCTAATCTTCTCGCCGCGGAATTTTAAATTTCAAAGATCGCCAGTGAGTGGAGACGAATCGATTCATCGATTGATTGATCTATCGATCGAAAACAAGTACTACCATCTTGATTCCAACCTTAAAAAATACTAAAGCATGGAGCATTTAAATTGGATCGATCAATCGGTATATCGATTAAGCGATCCATCGATCAAAAACAAACGCCACCAACTTGATTCTAACCTTAAAAAATACTGAAGCATTCACGCTTTTCTCTTTTTCTCCGGGAGTAACGATCAGGAGGGTTAAATTAAATACGAAGCACGTCGAAAGTCGCGTATCCTGGATTAAATAATAACAAGGCCGATATGAATCGATGTTTCTACGAAATTGAAACGCACGCGATCGAGGGATAGCGAAATTGCGAAGGAAAATGAGGCGTGGTGGCTAGTATAGGAGCAGCGAATATACGTACTCGTGGTTCCGAAGCGCAGCGCTCCGGGGGACCACCCGCGCGCAATCTTTCCTCTCCTTCTTTTCTCCCTCTTTTTCACTCATCCTCATCGCGTTTGTCACGCTTCCGCCGAGGCCCAAAACGGAAAAATCCGACCCACCTTCTATTATGCTCATGTCGATCATTCGTGTGGGGTCAGTCCATTTTTCAAACCTTCGTTTAGCGTTCATACTTGATGTCTCGATTTTTTGCAGAAATTCCCCACATCGTCAAACAACGTGTTCTGAACGTTATTTTCTTCGATTCCGTTAAAATTATCATTTATCTAAACGTGATGTTCGTAATGTTTTTCTTAACAATAATATAGAAGATATTGACACATCAACGAGTTATAGCCTTCATTAAACAACAACAAATATTAATATCCGTAGGGATAAGCACCTTAGAAAGTGTTCCTTGGGTAAATGATATTCTACAAACGAAATTATCACGATTTATTTATTCGGTTTCGTTGCACAAAATTTATCGACATACCCCTCATAATTTTGATTCTTATAAGAATTTCAAAAATCTTATAAGGCTTTCAAATTCCTTATAAGATTTTCTATTTTTATAAGGTTAACTTCATATAAACTTCATAAGACTCAAGATTCTTATAAGGTTGACCTTCGATAAACCTTATAAGAAAATTATCGTATAAGAATTTTTTTTCTTGTAAGGTTTTTATAAGGTCAACCTTATAAGAAACGTGAATCTTGTAAGGTTTATATAAGGTTGACCTTGTAAGAATAGAAAATCTTATAAGGCATTTGGAATCCTTATAAGATTTTTGAAATTCTTATAATCGTCGATTTCTTCACACCCCACAAAAAAGTGATTTCCCCCCTATAAAATCAGGGTGTTGATTAGAAAAGATTGCGAATAAAGTAATGGCGGAAGACGATCGGAAACCCCGTACAACGTGATAAGTAGAGGGGCGAAGGAGGAGCGGGGATCGGCAAGTTTAATTGTCCGATATTAAACGATGCAGCTGCTTTCTCCCTAACAAGCCTGTAATAAGCCGGTGTTCCTGCGCCATCTTCGCGTACTCTTTCTCCTTTCGTGCCTCGTCGTAAACTTGATTGTACGTTAGATTTATAAACGAGGGGCCACCCCGAGAAAGAGACAGGTGCTTCCGCGCGTTCCGCTTCATTTCGGCTCTTCTTCTCGCGCAATTGCGCAAGACGGGGGCGATGCGGCTCAAGAATGCGAGGCAAAAAGTCCAATGGCCTGCTGGGAGTATAGAAGGTCTTTTTTGTTTGAGGAAAGCCAGTCGGGTGGATAGGATGTCTTATCTGCTGGGGAGAGGGTGATGAACGCGATGGGGGGTATGTTTTGCAACTATTAGTTGTATTTTGGTTGTCCATGATCAGGAAAGGATTTCGTCCAGAATGTCTTCTTCACGAACTGACCAAATGACTCATCCAGGGGTGGTTTGGATTTCATTATTCGATCGAGCTACCGGTTATTGTCAGCCCCTGTTCTCCTATCCGATAACCTCCAATGATCCCCACAAAACTATTCCATCGAATTTCAATTTGCGTTTCTCTTTCCAACGTCAGCGAAACGCCGAAATAATTATCCTGATCGTTTGGCCATGCATAATTCATGGGGACGCCGCGATTCTTAGCGGGCAAATGATTACGCCGGCACTTAGCCAATCCAAGTGCAGCTTGTCTCAACAAAGTCACGAAGCCGTGGTGATTGACATGCTGAATGCCAGGGAATACGAAATGACGCCTCTTTCTATTCTCCCCTCCTTTCGTTCGAAAAATTTCATGGACTCTTTTTTCACCGAGCCAAAGTTCCTATGTCGTCAATTTTTTCGAGCAGCTTTCAGCGTGCAATTTGAGGGAGAAAAATAGTTTCAGGCGAAATTGCAACGCTGTTTGTTATGTCATTTTGTAGTAGCCGTTTCTAAAATTGCCCATTCACCTGACGTTCGCGGGTAATCGCCGGGCTAATCTCAAATAATGAGACGTAATGGATAAATGTCCCACTTCCCATCCTCGTCATTCCGTCGTTTCGACCGGTGACAGAGTAGCAATTTTCGGTTTTTATTTGCTTTTCTAATGAAATACGAAACGTGAGTCTCGTTTGGCGGGATATCGCATTAACTGTCAGACGTTTCGGACTTGATTTTTCGGTTGGATGGAAGGGGAATTTTTCCGGAAACTGAATTGAATTTTCGATTGCATGGTATACCATGATTTTTTTTTTTTCATTTGTATCCGTTATACCTTGAATGAGGTTTTGGCACATTTTCCTCCTTTTCTCTCGTTCTCTTCCCCCCAATTTTCTTTTTCTGCATCCATGGAATTTTTCTACGCTGGCATTCACACGTCCAATTGGACCGCAGCCCACTATCAAGTTCACTTCACTAAAAAGTCGTTTCGTACAGCCAACCAAACATTTGGTAAGTATTTAACCAACCACAAAGTTTGGTAGAAAGAACCAAATTTTATTACCAGTGACCAAAAATGCGTTTCAGCTGAATAAAAATTTGGTACAGCTATTCAAAGTTTGATACGCACAAATAAAAATGTGGTTGGCTAAATATCTACCAAATGTTTGGTTAACTGTAGCAAACCAACTTTTCTGTGTTAGCAAACCAGTTCGAGTGACTTTTGGTGATCAATTAATTTTTCTCAAGCAGAAAAGGAGTCGGTTATGGGTTGTTAAAAAGATAAGCTGTATCGACAACTTCTTCATTTTCGTGTGGGCGGAAGGGCACCAAAGAATTTTGATTTGCGAACAACAATCTTCAATGTTTTTCGCAAAAATCCCAGCCCACATCCACAGACGGCTCGAATTTCGAGTGAAGCACCCCATTATACACTCGATTACGGAAAACAAAAAGAAGCCAAGGAATAGGGCCCGGCGGTATTGTTGAATTTGCAAAATTTCCCCCGGAGCGAAGGGCCGGGCAGAAAATAACACGGCATCGCGCAAAACGCGAGATTGAATCACATTCCTATTATGAGGAGGAGCAAATAACAATAATTACGAGGCCCCAGAATCAATACTCGTTCTGGATATTCGGAATCTTGAGAAAACGCGGTGCACGCACACGGGCGCATTAAACAGCATGTACCGCGATACGAGGTTGAGAAAAAAAAGAAGACGCCGGGAAGGAAGGGGGAGGAGGCAGAATCGTTATGCTGTTATAATATATTCGGGCGTATATAACCCTCGACTTTTCGCCGTACAAAGAGGTGGCGTCGACGATCTCTTTCTTTCGCACGCTCCCATGGAGCAGCAGGCGGTGGACGGAGAGATATTGGCCTTTTCGGGTGTGTGCGCTGAGAGAAAAAAGTGTTACATGCTGTTAGAGCTGACCCCACTGCAGTTGGATTTATACTTTTCTAGTACGACGTCTGTTCCAACTATGAAAGTGTCGTCCTGATGCTTCCCTGAACAGCCAAGCTCCGCTTCCATTCTTTCGTTTGTTTGAACAACTCGTTCGAAGTCTGATATTTCCACATATTGATTTTTGCGTGTAACTTTTTTTCACTGTCCGAAAAAAAATATCCGATACGATCATCTGCTGTCCCCTTGGTGCTTCTGTGGTAGGTGATAAGTGCTGAGAAGGAAATCGACAGTGTCAGATGTTTGACTGTCTAAGAAAACTTCGTGTGTCCCACTGTATTCCCTTAACCAGGAGCTAATCCTAATCAGGAAAGCCCCAATCAAATAGATTCATCAGTCTAATTCTACTTTGAGCTCCCATTCGTTCCCGACTCCCCTGATTCATATGCAAACACACCAGCCCGGGACAAAAATCCCAAAATTCGTAATAGGATCCGCGTTCAAGGATCGGGTACTCGAACATGGCCAATATTTTCTCTTTGGGCTGCCACGGGACGGCGAAGCGGCAGCCAGGGTGGCCCTCCGCTTCTTCTTCTTATTCTTCCCATCCTCTTTATCCAGCTCCACGAGCCGTGATTTTTCGCCGAGCCACGGCCGCGTCTTATAACGTACAATTACTCCAAGACCAGATTACACGAGAGCACGGCTATTCTCTCCTCGTTTATGATCTCGAAGCGCTGGGATCACGTTGGGTCGGGCCCGGACCTGGAAGCGATTCGACGTGGCCCAAGGACTCGAGCATTCCCCACGAAACCCAAGAGGAAGGAGCTCGCCGGAGAGCGAGCGAGTTGGGGACGAGACGGAGAAGGCGATATCTTAAGCCTGGTTCACAATAGTTTGACTTTTTGAGTGGGATGAGAGGGATGTTGTGAGTTCGTAGCCTTGAAAAGGGATGGTTGTGTGGTAAAACTGAATAATTATATTCTTGGCGCAGGGACCTTTTTTTCACTTGCGTAGTGAAGGGTCGAAAATGTTAAGAGGTTATTGGTTGCTCACTCTGTAAGCAGGATTCTTCTGGTTCAAGAAGTTGGAGCCCTGAAAGGGGCTGATAAAGTGACAAACTCTAGGAATCATCTCATCGATATAATAGATTTGAGAGCATCATTGGCTGCTCACAATGGAGATAGGATTCTTTCGTGTCAAGAAGTTGTAGCCCTGAAAAGGGCTGACGAAGTGCTTGACATCAGTAATAATAATCAGTATGATAGAGTCAAAAGCATTATTCACCACTCACAATGGGAATAGGATTCTTTTGGGTTAGAAATCTGTAGTCCTGAAAAGGGCTGATGAAGTTCCAAACTTCAGGAATCATATCATTAAGACGAGAATAATAGTACACATTGTTGGATGTCAGTCCTTTTCAGGGTTCCAAATTTCTATATCCAGAAAAATAGCCAATCGTCGATGAGACGACTCTTACTGTGTGTCTCATGAGCATTGTGCAGCGTCCTTAAGCGACTTTATCCCCTGCCGCGCTCGTTTTGCTCGTTTTCGGCTCGTGTCTCGTTATATTCCCCACGGACTATTATCATTAGCTAACTCGACGTTGTCATCCGGATATTGTTCCAACGCCCCGCGAACGTTTATCGCCTCTTCGCCCGCCTCGGACGTGTTATTTCGGAAACGATTGTCTCGCGATACGAGAGGCGAGGGGGGTGGAACGCCCACGGAAAGGCTAGCTCGTGTACGGCGCTTTTTCCGCGGCCCGTCTTAATTACACACGTCAAAATTTCGCATTGAGATGTTAAATGGCCTACAGACTGAGGCGCGCCCGCTAACCAGCCGACCTATTTTGACGTGCCCATTACAATGAGCCTCTCTCAATTGTTCGAACCTGCAATTTCAATTTCCCTGATTATAAAGGGGAGGGGGCAGAGTAAGAGGTACGTCTTTTCCTCGTACTTTGAAAGTTCGTGACATTACTTTAGTTGTCTACAGTGAAACTCCTCATATTGTCCACTTCTTATGTCTTTGTCTTATCTCATGTTGTCTTGTTTGATCATGTTGTTCGAATTTGAACAGAATCTGGGACGAAATGCTTTATTGGAGATTCGATCATATGCATATCCACACGAGTGGGATTTCTGGGGTCTAAGTACATGATATTTCATGCGGGCAGCGCCGAATAAAACAAGTCTGACATTTAGCAGTGCAAGAGCGCGCCGGCCAGAATCATTTCTATCACTTGAAATCGTTTTTATGAGACACTTGAACACGCAGAAGCACTGAACGAGTCAATTAACGTCACTCAATTCGAAGCCGGATTAAACGCGGATGACGCTCGCTTTGTTTCGGGGATCATTTTGGAGCTCCATCCCTTGACCGAATGATGTATTCTTAATTATTATTGATTGTGGGGTTTTCTGCGTTCGACGGCATTTTTTTCGAGAGATAACGTTTTATATATTTTATTTATTTTATTTAGGCGAAATTTCAGTCAGTATGTAAATAAGATCAATGGAAAATTAATTTCAGAGCGTTTTTAGAACGAAATTGATTGAATTTGCATTCAGTACAATTTTGATATGTTTATGTACGATCTTTGCTAATTGTTTTTTTAATCGTTTTTTTCGGAATTCGCGAAATTTGAGTTCTGAAAATTTGAGTATTCTGAGATTCGTAGAAATTTTTTTCAATTAAAGTTTTTTTTGGCATTGAGAACTATCGGGTTTTCTGAGACACTTAAAACGTTGAAGTTTTTTTGACAATTTTGAAACTTGTTAGATTTTAAGAACATTCGTACATTTTGAGTTTTCTTTAGTAAAAAAATTCTTAGTTTTTCGGAATTTGAAAATTTGTTGTTCTATAACAGATTTGCACATATTTTGAGTTTTTCTGGAAATTTGAAAAGTTTGGGTGTTTTGAAAATTGTAACTTATCGAGTTTAAAGAAAACTTCCAGAATTGTTATTTTTTGGAAACAATCGAAAATTTCGATTCCTTTTTATTGGGAAAATGTTATTTTTCTCACAAAAATCAAATAACTTTGAACTTTTGAAAAATTTGAGAATTCAAATTTTTTAAAAAGTTCAAAAATCTTCATGTCTTTCAGAAATTCGTAAAATTATGTGTCTTTTCAAAAATATGAAAATTTCAAGGTTTTCGAAAGATTCCAAAATTGTATGTTTTCATATTCATTTCAAAATTCTAATTTTTTCGAAACATTTGAAAATTTTGATTTCTCAGGAAATACCTAGAATTCTGAATATTGACTTCCAAATTGTTCGAAAATTCTGAATATTTACAGTTCCCCGAAAAATTTGAAAAATTCAAGTTTTTCAAAAGATTTGGGAAGCTTGAGTTTTTTGAAAAATCAAGAAATTTGGATTTGTTTGAGAAATTTTTTCTCGTTAAAAAAAAGCGTCGCCAAAACGTCTCCCTCAACTGGCTGGGGATATAGTATCTATTCCGAAATTCTACTGTCATTTAAGAAGTTCTAGTTGTGCTGAAATGCAAAAAAATATCAAAAAATCAAAAACCACATGCACGTTCATGAGGATTTCGAACATTCCTATCACGAACACACATGTCTCCTTTCGCAACAACCGTGATTCACGACCGCGAGCCATAACGCAGAGATCATTCTAATCAAAGTTCCGCTTCTTCTGCGTCCCAAAATATTGCATTGAAATACACAACATTAACCACATTCGTGAGCGGCATTTCGAAACTGCGAATTCTTATACAATATTTATCAGTTCGCCACCATTTTTACCGCGAAACGATATCAATTGTAAAAGAGCCGCATGAATGCGAAATTGGAGGTTGAACATTTGAAAGTCACTGAGGTTCATCAGAATTTGCCGATCTGTCTCCGATAGCCAGTCTTCGAATTTCCAGTTCAAGAGTTTTTGAGTGATTGCGAGTACAGTTCTCTCTCCCAATAAGTTCGGTTTTCCGTCTCTCTCTTCCCATTAGAAGCCCATTGGAGCAAAAAGGTTGCCATTCGATCTTATTCGAATAGGGAACTGTACATTACATTTTTCTTTAGGGTGAATTCCACCTGGGATTACGAGCAGATTTGAAAAATCGTGTCGATCGGCCGATAAGCGGGTCAAAAGCGGAAAAAGGAAGATATTCGCGCATTAGAAAATACGTCACGTGCTGGAATAGCCAGTGCTGCAGCATGCGCGAATTACCGCAAGGTACGTGACATCGATTCCCGTGGCGGAGCGAACCGTGAGCTTGTCGCCAAACCTCGATACTCAAATATTATACCACTTCCCTGGCAACCTAAAAAGCCTTTGAACCGTACTTTTGCACTGAGGATTTCCAACAGTTTCAACAACTCGGGTGGAATGTTCAGTACAGAACTTAGTTTGGGAAACGGTCAGTTTTGCGAGTTTGTGGTTGTCATCGGAATGTAAGACCCTTACGGAAATTCGCGTCAACTTGAGGCTTATTTCGATCACTCAACTTGAGGGTTAACCCTCAGCTTTGAGGGTTAACTTTCAATATTCAGGATTAACCCTCGACTTTCAGGGTTCACCCTCAAGTTGAGTGGTCGAAATGACCCTGAAAGTTCAGGGTGAATTCTCAAGATGAACAGAATTTCCGTGAGGTTTAGGAGATACTTATAAGATACTCAAATATTTCATAAGACTTCCATAAGTAATTCATGAGTGATAACTCATCTGAATCTTATAAGACACTCGTAAAAATCTTATAAGACATTTATAAGAATTTCCCAAGGTTCTCAGAAGTTTGACTCACCAGAATCGTATACGACACTTGCAATAATCTTATAAAACACTTGTGAGAATTTTATAAGTTACTCATAAGTTCGACCATATCAAAATTCCTTATTTTCATAATAGTTTAATATCTACTATCTCCCTAGAACAAAAGGAACCATAAAAATGACTCCAATTCTCTCAAATGACTTTTCAATACTCAATTCGATGATTTTCAGTAGACTTCCATTTATGGAAAAACTTGCTCGAGAAAACGCCCGTTGATAGAAACTCTGCGTTATTAAAAATATTAAAAATATTAAAAATCTACAACCTTTTCCATAAGTGAAAGTCTACTTTTTATGATTTAATTTCTCTCGAAAAAAGTTTCTCCATCCACCCAACCACAAATGCCCGAAAAAGCCCGTTTGTTCTGCTCTCGAGACTTGGGCGAACTATCGAGAAAAGTTAATATCGCGAAATGCGGCGCTGGAGGGCACGTTATAAAGTTACAGAGGTCTCAATTCGCCGCATCTCGTATACAGACCCTCACCCCCCACATTGCCCCATTCCATTAGTTGCACGAAATCCGACGTTTTCGGATAACAGATTCATAATCCAAAGTTTTGCTCTATCAAATTAGAGTAGCGCATTTAATCCAACTCAGCTTCCCTTGATGGATCGATCACATTTGGGAGCGAGTTTCCCGGCGCGTACGTGTAATATTGTTGATTGAAATGGAGGAGAAAAATTAAGCTCCATTTGTACCACTAGGGGTGGAATGTTGTCTCTGCGACTTTGGGAATTATTTTATTAGAGTTACCAGGGGCGAACGGAGAAAATATTTTTCGGGGGGGAGGGGGGGGGGGGGGTCGAGGAGAATTTCTTTGCAATTTTTTAGCTTTCGAAGTTTCAGATAGACAATTTTTGGAATTTCTGGAGTTTCTGAAATTTTTGTGGTTTCCGAAATTTCTGAAATGTTTGGAATACTTGTGATTTTCGAAACTCCTGAAAATTTTTGATGTGTTCTTATCATTTTTGAAATTTTATTCTTTCTGAACAATTATGAAATTTTTGTACGGAATATTGAAAATTTTAGAAATTTCAGAAATACTCTGAATTTTTGGGAATTTTATGATTTTTGGCATTTTTAGATGTAAAAAATGCTTTGAAATTTCTGGAGTTCATGAAATTTTCGTAATTTCTAAAATGTTTGGATTGTTTGAAATCCTCGTCATTTGCGAAACTTTTAGAAATTTTTTGTATATTCCCGTTACATAGAAATTTTCTTCTTTCAGGAAAATTATGTAATTTTGGGAAATTCTTGAATTTTTCGGTATACTCAAGCCTTTGAGTATATGTACAAAATTTTCAAAATTTTCAAAATTTCGGAAATACTCTGAATTTTCGAGAATTTCATGGTTTTCGGCATTTTCAGACTTTACAAAATTTTACGAGTTTTCCAATTTTCAAAAATGTTTCGACATTTACGAAGTTTCTAAAATTTCCTTATTTTTCAGAATTCCTGAAATGTTTAAAATCCTCGTAGTTTTCGAAAATTTTAGAAATTTTTCATATATTCTCATAATTTTTGGAGTTTTCCTAATTCTGGAAACTTATGAAATTTTCCAAAAATTTTGGATTTTTCGGAATACTCAAACATTTGAACATGTGAAAAATATTCAAAATTTCGAAAATTTGAGCAATTTTATCAATTTTCTGAAATTTCTGAATTTTTGTCATAAAATTTTACAAGTTTTCGAAATTTCGAAAATGCTTCGATTTTTTAGGATTATCAGATTCTTCACAAAATTACAGATTTTTAGGAGTTCTCATGATTTTCAAGATATCCAAAATAACTCAATTTTTTGGACCTTTTAAAAATTTTCCAAATAACTTCCATTTTTCAAGTCACTAACTGAAATTGTTGAAATTCCTGAATTCCGTAAGTTTCTTAATTCTCACGAGTTTTTCGGAAGTACACAAGTTTTTCAGTTTTAAAGAATTCCTAAACTCTCGTTATCTTCAAAATTTTTAAAAATTTCCAAAACGTTCGGTTTTTTCGAATTACTTGAACTTTCGAAAATTGACAAAATTTCTACAATGGTTCAAATTGAATGAAAGTCAGGAGCCTGGAGAATGGAAAAATTTTTAATTTGAGTTTTCGAGCTTTTTCATTTTTTGAAGCTCATTTTGTAGATGCTTAATAATAGGTATTTTTAGACTGGAAAATAGAGGTCGATTTTTATTTTGAATTTCTAAAATTTTCTCAAATCTCGAGTTTATAAATGTAAAATTTTGGATTTTGTCGAATTGTTGAACTTCAAAATTAGTGTTGAAAATTTGTTCTACTCGTATATTTTCGAAGTCAAGATAACAATTTGTATACTTCAGTCGCGAAATTTTTAAACTACTGAGTTTTTAGATTTCGAAATTTTTTATTTTCACTTTCGAGATCATAAATTTTGTAGTTTCAAATTTCCTGAATCCAA
>JAPYZK010005116.1:0-13408 GCA_030522785.1 Platygaster equestris
GAATATAAAAATTTTCCGAATTCCGCAAAAATTTTAACTTTCTTCTATTCTGTCCACAATTTCCTTTTTCAGCAAAATATAAAAAATCCTACATCATAGCAAAGATAAACAACATCCGCAAAAATTGGCAACGTTCAAATTTTCGCAAAACCAAATTTTGTAACAAAATCGAATAGAATTTGCGAAATTCCACAAAATCCATGAAAATACTCTAAAATGAATTTGTATTAATTCCTATCGTGATTTTCATCTACATGCATGCAACTTTCATCAGCTAACCTCAAGTTAGACCCCAGATTATAACTCATCTTACTTCTTTATGCAGAAAATCTGATGATTGATTTCATTATCAACTCTACCCTCCCACTGAATGAAAACAACCAAACTGCTGAAGTTCCGAAAAAATGCTACGCTACAATCAAGTTCAGGAATCCTAGCGTACATTTCAGTAACACTCAGGCTTTTGGTTCGAACTGTAAGATAGCCAATTTCTACAGAGTTGTAAGTTACCAATTTTTACGTGACTGACGAACCTTGTTTACAGTTTTCGTATTTGTAAGTGACACTTGGAAGGCTAGGATGGAGATGCATCAGAGAAAATTCGTTGAAAAGTATGGAAGAGAACAACTTCCAAAAGATGTTGGTAAAATTTGTGAAGAGATAATTAATGGGAGAGTGATCGAAGACACTGGTGAGGATAAGGTCAAGCAAGTTGTGCACTTCTTGCGAACGAAATTTGGAGGGTCTTAAGAATTGAAGGAATTTATTATATCGACCCCGATTTGTGAGTTTGGATAAGGTACGTCAGCGAACTCAGGTTGTTGAGCTTCTGACATAAATACTTGAATGATATTGTAATAATGGTTTGTAGTAATGACAATAAAAATTTCAAGTTGATGACAGAATAAGCGATTTTTCTAGAGGTATCTTGTCTATTATTTTTGTGATTTTGAAACTATTACGGCAATTAAAGGGAAATGGATATAATACTTTATTTCGTAGGCTTCAAACCAAGGATAAAATTGACTGGAATTTCAAAAATTACCGAGATTTTACAGAATTTTCGAAAGAATACAAAAAAAACCGCCTAATTTGTAATATTTTGATTGTGTCAATTCTGACAATTTTCGAAATCTTGAATTACGTACATACTTATAGAGAGTTTAAAATCGAATTTTCCAAAGTATTTTTGGAAATACTTGAATATTCGCAATATGCCAGGCATTTCCGAGAAACTTTTGATTGATTTTGTGATTTGGAAAATTTATATACTTCTGAAAATTGCCAACTATGAGCATATTACTTTCTCTCTTTCTCTATGTCACCAAACGACTGCTCTTGTGAGACAGAAAAGGACCGTTGCGTAGTTGCCGCTTCTTAATAAAATTATGAGTGTTCAAAATTTTATCGGAGAATTCAATGAAGTCATATTTTTAGAGATTTTCGAAAAATCTCCCGAGGAAGGAAAAAATTCAAGGAACAATTTTCTAGAATTCATGAAAACACTCCTAGAGTTTGCTAATTTTTTGTAGTATTTTTATAGGGAGATAGAGTTTTATGAAATAATCCGGAAGTATTAGATACGGGAATCTTTTTCAACATTAAACATTTTTGGAATTCTCAAAACTTCCAGCGATTTGAAAATTGCCGATATTCTCAAAATTGTTAGAGTTTATACAATTTCTAGTATTTCTGAAATTCCTAATACTTCAGAAATTTTGTATTCTCCCGTAGTTTCCAAAATTTGTTCAATTTCTAAAATTTCCAAAATGATCAGAATTTTTAGAAGTTTCACTATTCTTAACATCTACAAAATTTTAATCTCAAAATTTTCACTAGTTGAAAATGGCCAAAATTCTCAGCATTGTTAAGGTTTGCAAAATTTTTTGTTTCCTTCAGATTCATGAAGTTTTTAATATTTTTCAAATTATCAAGATTTCCAGAAGTTCGATTATTGCCAAAGTTTCAAAAATTGTTGAAGTTTTACTTTGTTGGAATTTCAGAAATGTGGAACATTTTTTTCGGGGATTTTCAAAAATAATTCATAATTTCAATAACGAATTCTTTTAATATTTGAAAGATGAAAAATTTCAATCAACGTAATTCAGCATAACTTGTAAATTTCAATAACTTTGAAACTTTTAGACAAAAGAGAGTAAAAGGTTTCATTTTCTATTACATTCACGTCAAGAACAAATTTCTGAAAGAATTCACTTTAATACGTACAGCATTTTGAATATATGCTTTCACTTTCCCCTAGATTCTCGATGTTTTTCCATTGAATCTAGGGAAAAACCATGAAAGCATATATACAAAATACTGAACCTACTGCGAAATGGTCGGGAAAAAAACCAGGAATACCCTTAGTCACCATCAGATGAAAATTATTTTTTATATACTATAAATTAAATAAAAAATTCGATGATTCACTTTCATCGGCGCGCCTCATATTTGATCATTAGGAAATCTATAACCCCGGCTCTGAATCGCGTTTAATTACTGTTCCAGTCGTACTTTGAAAACTTCATTAAAACTATGATTGGGTAATCTGGCGCGTTCCCGTCTTAACCGGAGCGACGTGCGCTCTCGCGTGTTTACTCGAACATTGAATTTGTTTATTCGTCATTATTGCGAGGGGGGACGTGAGGGGGGGGGGGACAAATTATGGCCGCATTGTCGCGGCGCGCGCTCGTGCAACTCGTTAGGCGAGCGCTTAAAGCGCCGCCGTGATGATAATTAAATTGCCCCGCGGAGCGAGGCGGTGACTAAATAGTCATTATAATGACTAGGTCATAATTGCGAGGACTAGTAACGAACACGCGGCCGGATAATCGGTCCGCGCAGTTAGCGTTATAATTGATTTGCATATAGATTGGACGAGATAAACCCGACAATCCAAGACCCGGAAAAAGTGATCGGAAAGCTCGCTCGTGAACTTTGAAAAACGTTCGGGTTTGACTGTTGGGGGGGGGGGGGATGAAGAATTTAGGTTTTTGTTTTAATATAATGATTTGCGACTAAGTTTTGAAATGTGTACGTCTGTTTAGGATGGAGATTTGAGTCAATTTTTTTATTTTTTTCAACGAGTTTGGTAATTTATACGTTTTAATTTGGATGACTTACATTTAAATGAACTTTCATTTCTGAATTTTACACGAGTAATTGCAGAAATTTGTTGATTTCTAGAAAATGTGATTCAAATTTGCGAATTCGAAAAATGTATTTTTGTAATTTACGAATTTGTGGATTTAAATATTTATGAATTATTTAAATGATTCAATAATTTCTTATCCGAAAATTTTTATCAGGGACACGAAAATCATGCAATTTATTTCAATGTTTATAATTGTGAGAGCAAAAATTTTAAAATGGTCGGAAAGTTGAGTATTAAGATCGCGATAAATTTTCTGATAACTATTGTTGAATTCAAGTGTTCAAATTTCGGAATTTAGAAATACATATAGTCTCAGTAAGTGTGATATTTCGATTCAAATTTACAAACTGTCTGGATTTTGCGGATTTTTAGAAAAAAAATCTTATTTTCATAGTTCACGAATCTTCAAATTGACACTTATTCCAACATTTATGAGTTATAGTGAATATATAATATTTTGGTTTCATATCAAAAATTATTTGAAATTCCGAAGGTTTATTAAAAAATTCCGGAAATTTGAAATTTAACAAATATGTACTTTTTATTATTATTATTATTATTATTATTATTATTATTATTATTATTATTATTATTATTATTACTCATATCAATTAATTATGATCATGATAAATTTGAAAGAATTTATGTTTCAACTCTCGAGAATTTCGTTTAAATGATGTATATGTGATCTTAAAAAAAATGACATAAAAAAACGCGAGCGAAATCTTTCGAATTTTTCCTATACAAAAATCTTTTTAAATCGTCAGAAAAAAACATTGGAACACCTTGTTTGTAAATTCCAGGAAATTTTGTGAAATTTTTATAAAAATAAAATAAAATTGATGAAGAATTATGAAAATCCTCAAAAGTTGCTTATGTTTTCAGAACAACAATAATTGTTTCAGAAGTTGAAAAAAGCTCCCATCAGGAATATATAAATTATTTTCAATTTCCAATTTTTTTTTTTAATGTCTGTATATTTTCGTAAACATTGGTCATGTACCTACTAAAGAAGTTCTTCAATTGCTAATAATTCGGAAATTTTATGAAAGTATTCAGCATAATTCGTAGCAATTATATTACAATCGATACCAAAACATCAAATTAGAAATTATCGAATGTTATTATCAGTATTATTGAATGATAAATAATTATTGTATTTTAATTAAAAGTATTATTGAATGATAAAATTTGTATTAGATACAAATTGCATAAATAAAAATTATCAAATAATATAATATCCATGAAAACGACCGAAAAATTCTCCAAATATTTTCAAAAATCCTTAAAATCCTCGAAATCCACCATAATCGGTTCCAAAAACCTCGCAAACCATAAATCCCTAATTCTGACACATTTTTTGCGAAATATAACATCGTAAAAAGAAATTTAATTAAAATTGAATGACATAATTTGAGGGAGCCGACGCCAAGCTAAGAATCTCTCGCATTAACAGAGAAAACGTATATATGTATGGTTAATATCATATATCATACTGGTCAGGCGTAAATTCATAATGTTGCCGGTGATGTATGCGCGAATATATAATGATTATCATGATTCCCCGGTGAATTAATCGCCTTCGTAATGAAAAGTTGTCCCCGCACGTAACTCGAATTTCGTCTCTGCATATTACTTTCCGAATCAAGGTCCATTTGCCGATCTCACTTTCAGTGGAAAATACTTTCACCGCGAAAATATTTGCGCATGTGGGGGGCTGTTTTGATAATCGCTGATTAGAATCAATGTCGAAAGACCGAGAACATGCGCGGCGTATGGCGGGTGTCGGCGCTTTCGAGATGTGAAAGTTCATTAGAGGAATGCATTAATCAAGATTTTAATTACCTCGCCTTGTTCCCGGCTAAAAACTAAACACACGTAGCTCTTGTTTCCTGCCCTTCATTTGCTTCTCTTTCTGCCTTTCTATTTTGGTTTTTATGGATAGTGGAGTGATTGACATAGAGAATTTTTTGACGAGATGGTTATGATTGGAGAAAAGATTTTTTTTTTTTTTTTTTAAGAAATAGTATTGAGATATTTATGTGTATGTGTATAGTTTACGAAAAAAAAAATCGAAGTACAGAGTTATGAAAAATTTGAGGGAACATTTTCGAATTTTTGGAAGCTTTTGATCTAAGGTGGTGTGAAATTTTGGAATGTTTAAGTTTTTGAAAGTTGCTGGTATTTTTTTTTATTTTTGCAGAACGAGAAATTTGGATATATTTACATTATCATTATTAGTTAATTTATGGGATGTAAATATTTTCATTTTTTGGAGTTTTTGACGGTTTTTGGAAATTTTTTAGTTTTCATGCATTTTCAAAAACTGCCATTAATGCTTCGTCACGAATAAATTTTACGAAATTCTAGGTATTTTCTAGAGTTAATTAATATTAATCCAAGTTTTTGTAAGTTTACAGGATTTTTGGAAATTGTATAGACTTTAATTAATTAATGAACACAGGATTTTTTTAATTTTTATAGACTTGAACCAATTTTGATCTTTTTCGTCAGGTTTTGGGGATTTTTCATATTTTCTGCATTTTACGAAAATTCTTAACGCTTTGTGAGATTGAATCACTTTTTCTCAGATTTTAGAATTGGGGGGGGGGGGGGGATTGGTAATTTTGGGACGTTAGAATAAATTTCGTGTACGAGAATGTGACTCGAAAAAATTTTGCAATTTTCTAAAATGTCTAGATTTTTGTCAGCTTAGGACAATACATAAATTAATTTCGCATCCTTTAAGTTTTTATTCCAATTGAAAGAAAAATTCTCCAATGACATAAAAATATCCCATAATTGATCGAATGCATTAATTATTACGATGAAATTCCACTATTGTTTTCTGCTCTTTATCCGCTTTCCTTTATGTTCTCCTTCGTCCCCTTTCTCTCTCCCTCGTAAACTGATTGACGAAGCGCGGTAATTTTCACGAGATTCGGTCGTGGAGTTACTTATCATAATTATGACGTCACGATTTCACTCGCGATGATGAAATTCAGAACATTGCACAAAGTTATATTTCACGATGCTGATGATACGGCGTAATTAATTTACTCGCGAACATTTAATTAATGTTATGTAATTGTGTATACTGCATTATTTCTTTATTTGAGATGATTGATCTATAATCTGGTGGATGATGTTATCAGTTATAGAGAGTGATATGCATGATATATTATTACAATGTTCGTGATCGGAATTGTACACTTATGAAGCCAAATGCTTGTACAATAATTCTAAATCACAAAAATTATTCGATGAGTTGATTTTTCGTTGGGTTGAATAACGATTTCTTGTGATTTGATACATGTTTTTTGATATCCCAACCAATTGTATGACAATCAAAGGTTTTTTGCAAAAAAAAAAAAAACCTCCAAGCCAGGAATCGAACCCGGGATCTCTCGATATCGCGAAAAACATATGATTTTTTTCTCGAAAAAAATCTTTGACTGTCAAAAAACTGGTTGGGACGTCGAAAAATATGAAATAAATCACAAAAATTATTTTTAACGTGAAGAAAGTCGATCATTTTGAAAACTGTCAAAAACTTTCCGAAATTGACTATATTTTGTAACCTACCTTTCTTTCGAAAATATGTTCACGAGTTGGAAATTTCGAGAGGTCTTTTCCAATTTCAAGTCATTTTGAGGAATTTCCGAAGCTGAGAAATTTTCTGTTTTCTAAAATATTTCAAAAATATTTCTTTGAAATCCAGACAATTGAAGCATTCCGGAGAAAATCATGGAATTTTGAAAAATCGGAGCATTTCGAAATACTTGGAAAATATTCAAAAACATTCAACATCATCCAAAATATCCTTTTACGTAATATTTTCCTTAATTTCCGAAAATGTAGAAGTTTTTAAAATTCACTGAATTTATTTTTCCTCGAAAATTCTACAAAATTCACGAAAATTCTTTCAAACGTTCAAAAATTACCCCCCCCCCTCCCCCCTCCCCAAAGGAAAATTCTAAAATCTGAGAAAACTTTATTTAGCACGGCATACATTTTTTTACTGAATGTGCACAATTTATGCAGTGCTTAATCATAATTTACACCCTCCCCTTTATACACCAAAGAAGACTGTCGAAGAGTAATTCCCTACAGAAATACGAAATTCATGATATTCAGACATTTTTTGAATTCAAAAACGTCTTAAATTATGAAATTATATGAAAACAAGAACGAAAAAACTGGACGTAACTAGACAAACTTCACGACGACTTTTCCAAAATCGAGTAAATTCAATGCATTAAGGACCTAACTACAAACTGACTTTCACCATGGAAGATGCTAAAAGGTTTTAAGGCATATCGCAGAGATTTTGCTTTTAGCACATTCACGATAAAACGCGCTGGCGCTGCCGCCACCACCACCTTCGCCTTCTTGACGCTAATGCCGATAAACGTCGTTCCATATAACAAACCTGATGTGTTTCTTGTTCACTTAACTCTTTTCGGAATCATCCATTCGTACTCAAATTTATTGTTACTCTTGTAGCTTCTTCTGGATAATGGTTTTGGGGGGTTTTTGGGAAATATTTGTGCACTGTTTATCGAGTGTTGATTGTGTTTCGATCAGGGGTGAGAGTTCAAGAGGAGTTCAAGTATTCGAAACTTATCAAACTTTTGAAGTGGAATACTTCATACTTGAAGTTTAATATGTAGGGTGTAAACTCGGAAATAATCGAAGGTAGAATGATTTTAAAGAGATATTTTGAATTTTTCGAGTCGTCAAATTTTGACAATGTATGAACAAATGCAAAATTACAGAAGAAGTCGAAAATAATGAAATTTTTGAAATGTTAGAATTTGCTGTACTTCAGAATTTTGACATACTCATAAGCGTTTCGGGATTATTGAAATTTTATGATTTTTCAAAATTAGCAACATTTTTAGAAACTTGGGATTTTCGAAATTTACGAACAAATTGTTGGGTCCTTTGAAATTTAAAACCTTCAAAATTTCTAAATAATTTCAAAAATTTAGAAAAATCATCAGAATTTGCGGAAATTTGTGAAATCATATAATTTTCAGAATTTCCGGAATTTTCTAGAATCTTTTGATTTCCAGAATTTCTGAAATTTGGAGAATTGAAAACATTCTACAGTTCCTTGAAATATTGAATATTTTCAAAAATTCCGTTGAAGTTAAGAATTTCGGAAATTTGGAGGAACTTGAAGTCCGCTTGAATTTTCGAAAATTTGCAAGTTTCTTGAAGTTTCTAACATTTTCAGATTTTCGAGATTTTTGAAATTATAAAATTTTGTTTCCATTCTTGAAATTTTAAAAAATTTGCGAAAATATGGAAATGTGAAAATTTCCAAAACCTACAAGGTTTTCGAAATTCTTAAAATTTGAGAAATTCGCTGGAATTATTCAAATTTGTATATCTTCACTAGATTTTAGAATTCTCAGAAATTTTGAAATTTTCAAAGTTTGCAAGTTTCTCGAAAAAGTCAAAAAATTTTCGAACATTCCGAAGGACTTGAAAATTTTCATAATTCTTGAAATTGAAAAAATTTCAATAAACTATTGAAACTTCTGAAATTTTCACGATTTACGAAAACATAAAAATTGCTAAAACCTTCGAAGATGACGAATTTCCTCAAATTTTGAAAATTTCTACATACGTCAAAAATTTCGAAATTTCGGAGAATTCCAACTGAGAGGTTTTTGGAGATTTTGAAATTCTCAAAAATTCAAAAAATTCCTAAATTTATATCATTTTCAGTAGTTATAAAATTTAAAGAACTGTGCAGATTCTGGAAATTTCAATATCTTCAAAATTCTAAGAATTTTGAACATTTTTAGAATTTTTAATAAACTTACAATTTTGAAAATTTTCAAAATCCATGAAATTAACAAAATTCTTGAAACTTACGGAATTTTGAAAATTAGAAAAATTTTAAAAGTTCTCGAAACTTCCGTAATCCCTCAAATCAACGAAATATACAAAATTGAAAAAATGTTGGACATATTTTTGAGAATTTTCCGACAGCGATCCGGTAATTTTTAAATTATCAGTATATTTGAAATTTCCAAAATCCTATAAATTTGCAATAAAAATGAAAATTCATCAATGGAACAAAATTGAAGAAAGAAATTATAAATGCTAATGAATTTTCAGAAAGTTTGAAAAATTTCCTTCTTTCTGCCAATAATTTCTTCTTCCAAAATGTTCTGTTCGTTTTTCGTAATAATTAATCAAAGTTCAACGTTTCTACGAGGGCAAATTAAGAGATCGTAAACACCCAGCCATTGCTCGTGCGACACATATCATGAAATCACTAAACAGCTCCTGCTATCGACTCCATCCACAAATTTATCGTCAAATTCTCCGCGTTTTGGCCCCACTAGCGTACAATCCCTCGAACCCTCCACTGGCCTATTCTCAATCGACATCATTGTTCACCTTCATTTTTCGATTACTCTACTAATAAGAAAACGCTTATTCCATCCAGTTAGTAATTAAAGTCATTCGATCAGTAATAAAATCATTCACAGCCCCGTAACAACATCGCTCGATTCAAATGATGAAAAATTAATAGTCTCGATGAGTCGCTATTTTTCGTGTAACGATAAATTGAAACGTTCCGAGGCACGAGATAACTGTTGCACATAAACTGTTAATTTAAGAGCGATCGTATCTCCGGCGGCGGGAATTTTTCTTTGCGCCACGGTTGAGTAAACGAGTAATGGTTATTACTGTTATTCCTCCTTCGGCATTTGCATAGTGGTCAAGGGGACCGATCCGGAACCGGAAGGGACTGGTGGCTGTTATCAGAAATGTGCAGGTCCAATGCTTCTTATCGTTGAGATAAGGGCCTGACGAGGGTTGGCAATTTTAGGGTAGTTCGTGGGAGGTGAAGACGTTGAATAATTGGAAAAAATGTATGGTAAGAAGGTAAAGGGAATAATAAGATGAGTTGAGAGAAAACGGTTTTTTAATTTCGGATTCGAGAAGTATTGAGAATCTAGAGCTTAAAGAAAATCCCAAAAAACCGTGAGCCTGAACGTTCTACTGGTGGGGGTATTCAGAACACTTGTAAATGACGTCAAGATGACGGTTCGAAAAGTGAAGTACTTAACGCCGAAGAAAGAGAATTCATTTTTTCCGAAAGCGACAGGACATCAAAGCTATGCAAAGTGTCCCGAGACACATGAAAGCCTATGTAACAACGCTACTTAGCGCCATTATGGGCTTTGTCGCCACGATCGAGATCGATCTTCTTTGATCCCACTATTGTGCTCACCGGGATATCGCGCGTATACACATTACAGTGCCCCACGATTCGTATCGGGCTGACGCGTTTTATCGAAGAAAACGCCGAGCGCGAAAACTGGTAATTGGACCATTGTTGCTCTTGCAGGTGTCCACGGGAAGAAATTTTTTGTGTGGATTTATCAAAAGTTTTCGAGGATTCTTTGACCAGTGCTTGAGTTTCTGATGACGCATTAGAGGATGTATAGAAAATCATTATACAATGTTTATTGTAGGTTTGCAATCGTAGGGATAAGTGAGATGTGACTATAGTTGTATCAAAACTGTCGGAATACTGGAGTTTCAACCATTGGGTTCATGGAAAAGTTTTGTAGCGAAGTTTCTGAGAATTTATTCATCAGGTATTGACGCAATTTGAAATGAATCCATTTTAAAGATATTCTGGAATGTTTCTTACCTTCTCTACGACAACTCGAGACCTTGTGTTGCAGAGGCAACTGACAAAAATATCATTGAGCTTCACTGTAACAACGTTCTTCATCCACCATACTCTCCAGACGTCGTGCCTTCTGACTGCCATTTGTTTAGACATTTGAAGTCATATTGAAAGAATAAAACCTTCATGAACTTCGAAGACCTCACGAAAGATGTTTCCAAATTCTTCGAGTCCCAGCCACCGCAGTTTTGGGCGGAAGGAATTATCAACTTGCCTGCTAGATGGTCGAGTGTTATCGAATTAGATGGCGAATATATTTTAGATCGAAATTGTAATGTATCCAGACATGGCGCCTTCTGACCACCATTTGTTCAGACATTTGAAGTCATATTGAAAGAATAAAACCTTCATGAACTTCGATGACCTCACGAAAGATGTATCCAAATCCTTCGAGTCCCAGCAACCGCAGTTTTGGGTGAAAGGAATTAACAACTTGCCCGCTCGATGGTCGAGTGTTATCGAATTAGATAGCGAATATATTTCAGATTAGAAGTGTATCGTATGAAATATGTTTGTGAATGCATTTTTTTGAACATTTTGTGACAAAACTTTTTCATCAACCCGTATAACCACTTTAGGTCCGTCAAGTATATCGTTCATTGTTTTACTTCTCATTTGTAAATTGTGACCTCTTTACGTTTTTGATTTCTAAGTTTTTTTTATGAGTAAAACACTGAAGGAAAAAAAATATCATTATTTCATCACATGTATAACTGCACCATCTGACAATTCAACTTCAGAAGGACAAATTCACAATCAGAAAGAAGGTATGAATGGTAATCAATAAGAGGCGAAGGTAATCGAAGGTAGAAAAATAGGTCTGAGAGAGAGAAAACAATGAGAAACGAGTCGGTGTATTTCTCTCGAGAGGGAAAATAGCCTTGGATGGACCGGCACTGTTCTCCAGAGAACGAGGGGGTGAGATGCCGAGTAGAGAGGCGCGGGGCGTACAGCACGCGTTCACCCCCCGGCTTGTGTCGATCGATTTATTGATACTCTTGGTTTACAAGGCTAGCTCATTATGCGTTTAATACCCTCCGTTACGTATTTGCATTGTACACATTTGCCAATCGTTCACTTCCCTCCCCCCTTCACTATCCCTCGCCCATCTACCAGTGATGTACTTCCCTATTGCTTCCTTTCTAATTCCGGGATTACTTGGAAAGTTGGGGAAAATGTCGTTTATCTACGGAAATGAGAAACTTTCAGGTAAAGGGTGTATACTCGCGGATTTAATGGGGAATTTTTATAGAGTAGTGGCCTACTGACGATTATTTATCAGGATTTTTAATTCTCGAATCGAATATTGAGGGAATGTATGGGAAATAAAGAAAACGTATCGGATTTATCAGTCATTGATGAGATGTTGAAGGATTTTATAGGAATTTGAGGAAGTTCAATGTGATGTAAAGGAAGTTGATGAGAGTTAACGGAAATGTATGTGCTACAATGGTAATCAATATAAGCAGATTCATAACCTGTACAGATGGAGTCGCATTTCTGTAATATGTTGAAAATGTTCATCACAATTTTCGAGGAACATCCCATTTCGGAAATTATCCTGCCCATGCTGCTATGAAGCATTATCATTATTGACACCGACGAATTAATTCAGCGCACGCATAATTGTGCGGATAATTGGATCTGCCAGGGGGCGGGAAAGGCAGCTCGGGGCCTCCCGAGGCGAGACACGATCCTTGCAATAAATATCTTTTGTTCCCGCGAGCGGATGGTCAATTAATCTCGTAACGTTTGATCCTGTCCACCCGTCACCGTGTCACTAGTCCACGAGGCCTGATCGATCGTTATTCAATTCATTTTACCGTCCCCCCGCGAGGATCAAGTAGCCTCGTTCTTAGTTTCAAGAGCGATAGAAATCGAATTCGTGAATATTTTCGTGAAACTATCCCAGTAGAACATGGCCAATGACAAGAAACACCATTGGAACCAAATAAACACCGTCAAACTTTAGTCGGTACATCATTGCTGACTATCGTGATCTCTTCCTATCATTCCGACTATTAATTTTCATGCTGTACGGTCTTTTGCTTTCTGAAGGGATCCTTGTAACGTTCCGTTGGTCGTTTTCTCTACTTGGTCTGGCCATCGCATAGAAGATAGGCCCCTCTTCCTTTTGCCTTCTATTGGGTTGATAAAAAAGTTTTGTTGCAAAGATTCTGAGAATGTATTTATTAGGTATTGGCGCAATATAGAATCGAGAGATTTTGAGGACATTCTAGAATGTTTCCTGGTCTTTTGTGGGTCAGGATATGGCGAAAGCTATGGGAAAAAACGGCACAGGCGCGCGACTGTCTGTCTACCTTCTATACATGACAACACAAGACCGCATATCGCAGAGGCAACCCACAAAAATATCACTGAGCTCCACTGGAACACCGTTCTTCATCCACCATACTCTCCAGATGTCGTGCCTTCTGACTACCATTTGTTTAGACATTTGAAGTCATATTGAAAGCATAAAACCTTTATGAACTTCGAAGACCTCATGAAAGATGTGTCCAAATTCT
>JAPYZK010005117.1:0-21525 GCA_030522785.1 Platygaster equestris
TTGATGAGGTTTTCAAATTTGTTATAGAATTCTTCTTCCTTACGACCCTAGAGAATGCTCATAAGGATTTCGCAGAAAAACCTCATTTTTTCCTTTTCTGAATTTTTTATGGAAAATAGGAGTATTCAAAAATTCTGGTAATGTGTATATTCGATTTTTGAAATATTGAGAAGTTGTTATTTTCCTAAGTTTCCAACATTTTTTCTAAATTCAAGAAAATTCCAAATTTTACGAGCCGAGGGAGAAAAATCCGAACTTGGGGGAATTCCTTATAAGAGAGCGACGAACTCATACTCAACTCTCGAGATTTTCGAATTTCTTATGGGGTTTTTATTTCTTATGAGGTGACCTTGGAGAATACTCATGAGGATTTCACAGGATGGACCTCATTTTGTCCTTTTCAGAATTCTTAATTGAAAAAAAAAGTATTAAAAAATTCTGGTGAAGAATATTAAATTTTCGAAATATTTGGAAGTAATTATTTTCTAAAATTTCCCAAAATTCGTTCTAAATTCAAGAAAATTTACATTTTACTATCTGAAGGAGAAAAAATTCAAAATTTATAAAAAATTATACGAAAATTAGTTCGTTATTTTTCCGTAAATTCATTAAAAAAGAATGAGGAGCTCATGAGTTTTTAATGAGGTTTTTTAATCTCCTATAGAATTCGATTTTGTAATTTCTTACAGAATTTTTATTTCTCACGAGACTACCCTAGAGAATAAAGATTTCGCACAATATACCTCCTCATTTTTTTCCCTTCCCGAATTTTTCATAAAAAATGAAAGTATTAACAAATTTCAGCAACGAATATTTAATTTCCGAAATATTAGAATGTCATTATTTTCCCAAGTTTCCAAGTATCTATTCTAAATTCTATAAAATTCCAAACTTTACAAGCTGAACGAAGAAAAAATCCAAATTCAGAAAAAATAATACGAAAATGAATTCATTATTTTTCCATAAATTAATTAAAAAAGAGTGAAGACCTCATGAGTTTTGAATAAGGTTTTTGAATCTCTCATAGAATTCGATTTTGGAATTTCTTATAGAATTTTTATTTCTCACGAGACTACCCTAGAGAATACTTATAAAGATTTCGCACGATATACCTCATGTTTTATCCAAAAATTTCAGCAACGAATATTCAATTTTCGAAATATTACGAAGTCATTATTTTCCAAGTTTCCCAATATTGATTCTAAATTTTATAAAATTCCAAACTTCACAAGAAGGGGAAAAAAATCCAATTCCAGAAAAAATTATACGAAAATTAATTCACTATTTTCTCGTAAATTCTTAGAGTAAAGACCTCATGAGTTTTCAATCAGGCACTCTCCCAAATAAATTCAACTTCTAATTACGAAACATTTTCGAAATCTTTTTCTGCATACGCCCCAGCCCGTGTCACTCCCAGCAATAGCAGTTCCAGCAATTGTTCGTATATTTTCCATTTAATGTTAATATTCGCCTTGGAACAATCGCAGTGACAAATTACATTACGCGAGGCGAGATTCGAAGAAAAACAATGTGTATCATTGCCGAGCGTGGTATGTCGTTCAAAGAATTATTGTTGACGATTCCGCGGCGCGAGCGATGTTTGAAAATCGAAACTCTTGTTTCATGTATCAGAGAGGGTCGTAGAACTCTCCATAAGAATGCATGTGTAGATTCAAGCAACAATTGTTTGACTCAAAATTACGGGGTTTGGACTTTTTTGAATTCTGCTGTCATTTTTGGGGTTTTCTTTTGGTGTTTACAGATTGCATCAAGGAATCTTCAGAGTAGGG
Source organism: Platygaster equestris (assembly GCA_030522785.1). NCBI lineage: Eukaryota > Metazoa > Arthropoda > Insecta > Hymenoptera > Platygastridae > Platygaster > Platygaster equestris. The sequence goes on from JAPYZK010005117.1 coordinate 1,791, forward strand.
AATTTTTTAGTTGAGAAATTTCAAAACTTGATCTCATGATGACAGTAACTCAAAAAACCTCATGATGACAGAAACTCAAAAATTGACTGTAACTGTAACGTCTTCGAAGTATTATCCATTACTTTTCGATTTCGAGTAACTCCCTCGAATTACAGTTACCGTTCCAAAATCGTAACTATGTTACAGTTACAGTTACACAAGTAAAAAAAGTAGCCACGACTGTAAGGTTCTTGATAATTAATAGTTGAAGCTACCACATATCATTTGTCGCATAGAAACAATTCCGGCAAATCCTTTGGAAACGCAAAAACTAGAGAAAGATTCCCGCGGACGGGCACTTTTTTAAATGTAGGTTAGCAGAGTGTAACGTATCTAAAATCGCGATAGGTATGGCTGAGATGGAACGATACGGTTCGCCTCACGTGCGACGGCCGTGTGCACCATACGGAACAGAGCGGAACACGAAGACGACGCGGTAGAAAAAAATTTTCGTCGGAAGGAGTGACGATTAGTCGACAAAACTAGTCGAGCGACGTCAAAATCCACGTTTCGAAATCCTCTAGTCGGTGAGATCGTCTTTTTGGAATGGATTCGTCGGAAGACGATCGTCTATTACACGATCATTCAATAAAATGCAGTCGTTCAACGATTGCTGATTATAAATCGTTTGATGAAGATCTTCTGAGGATAGGTTCTCTATCTATTGAAAGATCGTCTGGAGAAGATATTGTATTTTCTTCAGAATTGTACAAAGAAGATCGTCTATTGAAAAATCATTTGAGAGAAATCAAAAGCGCAATGTTTACGAAATCAGACGATCGTCTATTAAACAGCCATTCAAGAAAATGCAGTCGTTCAAGGATTGCTGGTTGAGGAATCGTTTGATGAAGATCGTCTAAGGATGGATTCTCTATTAAACGATTGTCTGGAGAAGATGTGGAAGATTTTCTTCAGAATTGTACGAAGACGATCGTCTATTAAACAATCGTCTGAGAAAAATCAAAATCATCATATTCAAGGAATGAGACGATCGTCTATCAAACGATCACTCAAGAAAATGCAGTCGTTTAACGATTGCTAGTTGAGGAATCGTTTGATGAAGATCGTCTATGGATGAATTCTCTATCTATCAAACCATCATCTGGAAAAGACATTGTATTGGAAGTTTTTCTTCAGAATTGTACGAGGACGGTCGTCTATTGAATAACGTCTAAGAAAAATCCAAATCATAATGTTCAAGGAATGAGACGATCGTCTATTACACGATCGTCTAAGAAAATTTAGTCGTTTAAAGATTACAGATTGAGAAATTGTTTGATGAAGATCGTCTATGGCTGGATTTTCTATGTATTGAACGATCGTCTAGAGAAGACATTGCGGTGAAAGATTTTCTTTAGAATTGTACGAGGACGATCGTCTATTGAACAATCGTCTAAGAAAAATCCAAATTATCATGTTAAATGAATGAGACGATCCTCTATTAAATGACCATTTAATAAAATGCATTTGTTTCAGGATTGCTAATTGAGAAATCGTTTGATGAAGATCGTCTAAGGATTGATTCTCTATCTGTAAAACGATCGTCTGGAGAAGACATTGTATTGGAATAGTTTCTTCAGAATTGTACGAAGACGATCGTCTATTGGACAATCGGCTAAAAAAAATCAATATCATCATGTTTAAGGAAAGAGACGATCGTCTATTACACGATCATTCAAGAAAATGCAGTCGTTTAACGATTGCTGATTAAAGGATCGTTTGATGACGATCATTTAAAAATAGATTCCATTCCATCGTCTGAAGAAGATTTTATGATAAAATATCTTACTTAGAATCGTCTGAAGACTATCATCAATGAACGATGATTAAAAAATCGCTTGATGATGATCATCTATGGATGGATTTCCTATTATCGGACGATCGTCTGAAGATCTTCTAATGAAAGCAAATTCGTATGCAGACGATCGTCTATTGAACGATCGTTCCAGGAAAATCGCGTGTTTAACGATTTGTCATAGAAAAATTGCTCAAAGACGATCGTCTTTACATGAATAGTTGTCGTAGACGACTAAGAGCGATACTGAAAAGTTTAAGTAATGACCTCTCTAAAAATTGAGCAATATCAAAATTTGAAACATTCTTCAAAGTAGATCGTCTGTTTGAAAATATATTTGTTCACTTGTAAAATGTCCGAGAAGGAATTTTTTCCGTCGTAATAAAGCCGATCCTTAATATGGGACTCGCCTGTCGCTTCACGGCTCGTTTGCTCAACGAGGAAAATTATGGGGCGAAAAAAAGGTGTTCCAATCATGTTTGTGACTCAAGTTGAGGACGCATTTGGAAATTTCAGTGAGTTTCGTGAGTTTGGGAAGAAAATTTATTCTGTGGATGAATAACTCGAATGTCATTATTTTGGAACTTCTTAATGATGAGAATTGAAGCTGTGAATGTAGTTTCTATTTTTCAAATTTCATTTCTGCAATTCATTTGAGAGGAATGCAAAAAAAGAAGTTAGAGAAAATGGGTCATTTTGTAATGCAAAAAATTTTTGTTAATTCATGAAGTTTGTAACTCAACCCATTTCCAAATTCACGGAATTCAGACTTCGAAAACGTTGCAATCAACATCTTTTTATGCTACGCATGACTTGAAATGTCAACATTTTTCGAATTAATTAGATTAAAATTACTAATTTTGTGATATTTACGTATCCAATATTTTCTATTATGATTTTCGTGTGCCCATTTTCGATCAACGTAATCAAATTTCGTTTTCCATGAGCCCCTGATGTCAGCGCATTCTCGAGTATAAACAAAAACCGCGCGAGAGGGAAAATGAAGAAAGGGAGGGAGAAAGAAAGGCTCATAGTTATACTACAAAGGGTTAAAAGCAAAGGCATCACCTTGGGAGACTCGTACGGATCGACGATAGTGATTGCCGATTACGCTAACCAAACACCGGGGTACGCCTCTGCAATTTGCCCGGAGATCATCTTGCCCTAATCGCCGCGCTAATAACAGGATTACGTAGCTTGTCCGCGGGATCGTATACTTATCCCTAATTTACCATGTCGTTATTAATATGCAATATAATATAATACAATTTCTCGCGGTACGAGCCGCGATAAGCCCCCGGCGACGTCGGCCGCGCTAACGGGATTCCCCAATTTTTCCCTCGATTTCGCTAACTTCGCTCAAGTTTGAACTCAGAGAAATCTGCTTCAATGAATTACACTCAACAGCCTAGATCAAGCACGTAACCAGGGAGGGGTCCGAGAGGGCTGAAGCCCCCCTCCGAAATTCCGAAAAATTTAAAAAATCGAGCACATTGCAGAAGAGTATATTTTGAAAAAAAAAGTAAAACAATACTGATTTTCACAAGTGTCAAAGTTTTCGAGAAACTATTGTTCTGAACATTTTCAGCATTTCAAGATTTTCAACAATTTTGAGAATTTTCAGAGTTTGGAGCATTTCGAGAATTCTACAAGTTTTCAAAAATTCTGGAAATCCACAATATTTCTATAATTCTTGAAATAACGAGAATTTTACGAATTTCTGACATTTCGAGAAACTTAATAATTTGGAATATTTTTAACATTTCAAGATTATTGACAATTTTGAGAATTTTTAAAGTTTGAAGTATTTTGAGGATTTTGGGAGTTATTGGAATTTTGAAAATTTCAAAAATTTCGAAGTTTGGGTAAATTTCAGAGATTTGTAAATGTTCCACAAATTCTGACAATTCACAATATTTTCATAATTCTTGAAATTACGGAAATTTTACGAATTCTTCACATTTCGAAAAACTTCATAATTTGTAACATTTAAAGATTTTCAACAATTTAAAGGATTTCGAAAGTTTTCAGTATTTTGACAATTTCCAGAATAGAAAAAATTGTATACATTTCAGAGATTCAATAGTTTAGAAAATCTTGAGAATTGAGGCAGTTTTCGGAATTCCAGAGATTTTTAAAATTTCACGGATTTCTAAAATTCCGAAAAACTTCTGTTTAGTTGTAACATTTTTAAAATATTTTAAGATCTTCGACCATTTTAATGAATTTTAATGTTCAGAGGATTTTGAAAATTTCAGAGATTCCAAACACTCATGAAATTTCTGAGAATTTAGGAAATTTTGATAATTCTCTGATAAAACTCCACTTTTCAAATTTGTTTAATTAATTTGGAGTACAAATTACCTTAGCCTTTCCTTCTCCCCCCCCCCCCCCCCCCCCACCCCCCCCCTCCCCCCCCCCCCCCCCCCACCCCCTCATCTCTCAATTTTTTAATCACTCTACAAGGATTTTCGAAGTATTTTGAAAATTGTTGTTTTAGAAATTTATTGATGTTCTCAGTTGACATCAAATTACAGTATTTTCATACAGGTATTTAATGCGGAATTTTACGTCATTTTATTGTACCGATTTTTTGGGGTCCTCAAGGGTCACTTTAATCGAGAATTTACTATCTGGTAAGAACGCGCATTTGGAGTTGACTGTATTTGAAGAACTTATATGGAGAGTTTATTGTATTGGAGGACATACATCGGGAGTTTACTGTCGTTGGATTACTTTAATCCACAGTTGACTATATTTTTGAGGCTAAAATTTGGATTTTCCTATATTCAAAGGCCTCAGTTAAAAGCTAACTGTTTTTGGAAAATAATGACTTAATTTCCTTCATTTTACTGAAATAATTGTATCACTGTCTTAAGGTGTCGAGATAGTAAGAACGAAAAATCAGGAGTTCCAAACCCCCCTCCCCCCACCCTCGTTGCAAATTTTACAGTATTTTGAAAATGTTTGAAATTCCAAACATTTTTTAAAATTTCTACGATCTCTAATATATTTTAAATTATAAATGTTTTCAAAATACTTGAAATTTCATCAATTTTGTAATGATCAAAATGTTGTAATTGTCATAACTTCGACAATTGTCTGAATTTTTAGAAAATGCAAAATTATCTACATTTTTCAAATTGATCCAAAATCTTAAAAATATTAGAACGATGAAAATATTCAAAATTCACGGAATTTTGAGAATACTCATCTATTCTGAAATTTTTTTAAAAATTGAAAATTCTAAAAATTTTTCAAACTTCCATGATTCTCGTAATGTTCAGAAATTTCAGAATAATATAAATTTTCAAAATTCTCGAAAGTCTCAAACTTTTTCAAAGTGTCAGGATAATCAAATTATTTAAAATGATAAAAACTTTGAAAATTTTTTTAGATTTTCATGATTCTTTTTCCAAGATTCTCAAAATTTCCAAAATTCTCATAATTTTTGAAATAACAGTATTACCAAAGACTCAAAATCCTCAAAACTAAAAAAATTCTTATTTTTTTTTTTTGTTAATTTTATAATCATCTATATTTTCGAAATTCTCGAAATGTCCATAAGAATCATAATTCACGAGACGTTCCATAATTGCACATACTGTACCACTTCTACCATGTCTGTTCCACACAATTTTTTTTTTCTTTTTTTATAATACATCCACTCCGAACATTTTGAAAATTTGTGTTGACTATAAAGATTCATGTCCCAAAATTCCCATCCACAAAAATTTTCATTTTCTGGCAAAATTTTTTCATTTTAATGTAAAACCGATTAAAAGACATTTTCCGAAAAATACAGAAACCAGAACAGCGCCCGTAAAATACGAACGTCTGAACACCCTAAGTGTCTTTAACCTTATTTTTCGAATCCATTCACATACCTAAAAGTACCTAACAGTGCCTAAAATTACCGCATTAAAAATACGCACGAAAATGAGTGCAAAAACTCACGTATAGTGGGAATAGGCCGGATTCGTTTGGCCGATGTGCGTAGCCGAAGGGAGGGCCTGCACAATGGAGGCTGTGGGGTCCCTAGCTGGCGAGGAAGAATTTTGCACGGCAGCCCCTGGTACAGCGTGATGGTAGCGCTGGCACATTTCGGCCAAATTCCACCCATGGGCATCCATATATTAGCACTGCGTCGCTGTCGTTCTTTGGTCCACCATCCATTTCAAGCGTGAAACATTGCCTATCTTTCCCCTCTTCCACTCCCGCTCCTCTGGCTACCGAAAAACAACCCGATCGACGCTTTTGCACACGCACGTCCACCCTCGCTTCATCGACGCGGCTTCCCCTGCTTATTTCTTCGATCTTCGCTCGTTTCACGACCGATTTTACATTCTGTGAAAGCAGAAATTATACGCGTGTTATTTATATTATGTTTCGTTGGAATTGATTTTGGAACATTTCGAGACGAAAATGGCACGAGTTGGAGAATTTTCGATCTACATTTGTGAATTTTGGATTCAAGGGTGATACGTTTGGAAACACTGAGAATTGTACTTTTTAGTTTGATTGTATTTTTGACTTGTAATGATGGGAATCAGAACTGTCACATCGTGAATTTTCGGATCCAGGAATATTGATTTCTTATTTTCATTCTGCAGTTTACATTCTGATGTTTTTCTTTTTGAATTTTTGAGTCTCGGAAATATGAAATTACGAAATTCGATTCGAAACATTCAAGACTTTAGAACCCTGCGTATATTTTGTACACATTGTGGAAATGATTAATTCATATAACCAAGGACGTAACCAAAAATATCGTTCGGGGGGGGGGGGGGGGGGGGGGAGGGGGTTTTTCTACTAAAGAAAAAAAACAAAAATAAAAAAAAAACGATTTTAAAGAAAAATAAAAAAATAATTTTAAACTTGAATATATTAAAAAGTCGAACTAAACAACAGTTTTTCGAAATTTTTGAAATTCTTAAAATTTGGAAAATTTCCAGAATTCCGAAAACTGCCTCAATTCTCAAGATTTTCGAAACTTTATTAAATCTCTGAAATTTCAAATAATTTTTCTATTCTGGGAATTGTCAAAATACTGAAAACTTTCGAAATCCTCCAAATTGTTGAAAATCTTGAAATGTTACAAATTATCAAGTTTCTCGAAATGTGAAGAATTAGTAAAATTTTCGTTATATCAAGCATTATGAAAATATTGTACATTTTCAGAATTTTTGGAAAATTTACAAATCACTGCAATTTCTAAAATTTTTTCTATTCTGAAAATAGTTGAAATACTGAAAACTTTAGAAATCCTCCAAATTGTTGAAAATCTTGAAATTTTACAAATTATCAAGTTTCTCGAAATATGAAGAATTCGTAAAATTTTCGTAATTTAAAGAATTATGAGAATATTGTACATTTTCAGAATTTCTGTAACATTTTCAAATCTCTGAAATTTATGATAATTTCGAAAATTCTCGAACTTTTTAAAATTCCATTGACTTCCAAAATCTTCAAAATACTTTAAACTTTAAAAATTCTCAAAATTGTTAAAAATCTTGAAATGTTGAAAATATTCCAAATTATTAAGTTTCTCGAAATGTCAGAAATTTGTGAAATTCTCGTAATTTCAAGAATTATGAAAATATTGTGAATTTCCAGAATATTTGGAACTTTTTAAAAACTTCGAAATTTTGAAAATTGTTGAAATTTTGAACATTTCCAAACTTCTAAAAACGTGTAAAATTCTCGAAATTCACCGAACTCTGAAAATTCTCGAAATTGTTGAAAATCTTAAATGCTGAAAACGTTAAAAACTATCTATTTTCTCGAAAACTTTGACACTTGTGAAAATCAGTATTGTTTTTCAAAATACGCTTTTCTGCAATGTGCTAGATTTTTCAAATTTTCTAGAATTTCAGAGAGGGCTTCAGCCCCCTAAGCCCCCTCCCTGGCTACGTGCTTGCATATAATAATGAGATGTACAGAGACTTCCACCTTCTATCTATCGTGCAAAGTCGATTTCAGGATAATAAACTATCGTGTTCTCGAGTTATAGTACGATCTCTGTGAAAAAAATGCGTCCATCAGCCTATTGGGACAAAGGGGTGCCACGGTTGATTTCTGAGACCTTAACTCGACTCGAAAATACATATCCACTCTCCCTCGATTACGCCAAGTCAATTTTCAGAACAGAGAATGTTTGTATTCTGAAGTTATAAAACAATATCTGTAACAATAAGGTGTTTGACAGCCTCTTTGGACTAAGAGGTTCTATGGGGTTGATTTTATAGACCTGAATTCAACTCGAAAATACATATCGACTCTACCAATTGAGGAAAGTCAATCTCAGGCTCATAAACGATTGTATTCTCAAGTTATACTATGATATCCACGACAAGAATACCCTTGACAGTATTTTTGGACTAAGGGTTGTTATGGAGCTGGTTTTATAGAGCTAAATTCGACTTTAAAATACGTATTCACATTCTATCGATCGTGAAAGGTCAATCTCAGTGAAATAAAAAATGCATACTTCAATTATACCATAACTGGGACTAAGGGGTGCTATAACCGTAAGAAAACGTTCCATTGAATTTTCATTAAATTTCTATTGACTTAACGATGTTTTGGCCAATGGAAATTTTTTCCATTGGAATTTCCATTCGTTTACCATTAAATTTCCATTGAAAAATACCTTCTAGTTTCCACTAGGTTTCCATTCCATTTCAATTGTCTCAATAGTGATTTGGCCAAAGACATTTTTGCCATCCAATTTCCATTAAGCTTCGATGGAAATTCAATGGAACGTTTTCATATGGGTAGGACTGAGTCAACCACCATCCCCTGCTTCCTTGGGACGGTGACTTCATTTACAGAGGCTCCCTATGTGGTTTTCAGAATGATCCACGAGTTTCTAAATTGCGAGGTCGACAAGATCATCGAAGGATAATAAGTAGCTTCTGAACTGAACACTGATTACTACTCATTTTCTTCCCCGATTGCAGCTCATCAATTTCTTCCGGATCAATTTTTCAACATCGAAATTGAGTTCGCTGATGATTATTTTTCACACTCTGTTTACGTCTAGCTCACACTTTTTGATAACGGCGTGCGAATTGATCTTGACGATTACTTTTAGCTGATCGTATCGGTTTGATCGGAATTGAGATGCTCATAAGGATGTGATTGATCGAAAATGTATCAATCTATGTCAAGAAAGAAAGGCATTTTGTGAAATGTTGAACTTTTGGAAATCATTTGAAATTTGCAATAACTTCGGAAAAATACTAAAGTATGAATAAAATTATTAAAAAAACAATAGAGAACCGGAGAATTTTGACATCTCCCCCCAGTTTTTTCCTAGTTATGCAAGTATAAAAAAAAATTCGAAAAAAATACCCTAAGTATAAATAGCAATTATTTCTCATTATTAACAGAAACTGGAAATCGTCATCGGCAATTTCACTCGTAAAACTCCCTTCCGCTGTTTCCGCAGGCTTGATTTTCTCCAAATTAATCAAGTCACGTTCGGAGCGTTTTGCGTATAGTAAATACCGTTCCAAACGTTTTAAAAAACCCGGCATTTTCTCCTATCGAGGTCGTAAATGTACGGAACTCGCGAAATTCACGACCTTTCACCACGTTTTATTTTTCTTTTCATTTATTCGAGCCCCATAGAATTTGGATTCGAACAACGTGGATGAAGTTTAGACTTAGTGTTTTTTCGAAAAATCTCCAACGTAACTTGGATTTGTCGCTTTCGAAAGTGATGATGATGATCATTACGCGCAGAAATATAGCTAATGTTGTTGATCATCTTCGGCTCTTTTGAATAAAACGGTTAACGCCTCAGTTTCAATTCCGGCCTTAATCTAATGCGTGTGCCACTCGATTGCGAGTCATCGCGAAACGGACGTCATCGACGAATTTTCAAGTCACGTCGATCTATAAGCAATATCGCGTTGGTTATCGAATGGCCGGTCTCTCGGGCCGCGTTGCATTTATTACGATTCGATCTCCTATTCAATAAATTGTTCGGTGTCATTTTCTCATTCCATGCTAGCATCTCGATGGTGCGAACTTCGTGTTCTCGAGGTTCATAACTTCAAGGGTGGTTAATCTTCAAATTCGTAACTTGAACAACTTTTCGACTTTACGAGAAGAAGATTCAATTGATTTGTATTCAAATTCCCTCTAAAGCATTCGGATAAAATAATTCTTCAACTTCGAGTTTGAAAATTTGGACTACCAAAAGTTGAAACTCAGAAATGAGAAAATTAAAATATTGATCTTTATTTTTGTTAAGCCTCTCATATTTTCAAAGTCTGCAGCATTTGAAACTTTTTGTGAATTATGAAAAATCCCGAACATTTTTCTATTAAAGATAAATCCGAAAATAAAAGAATTTATTCCGTAATAAATTAATAAATTGAGTCCATTAAATGTGCATTTTTCGGAGAAAAAATTATTTTTCCCAACAGTATCCAAAAACAATGCAATCATTTTAATTTAAAATTTTTTAAGTTCATACTCCGAATATTCATGCAATATTCCGAAATACTCAAATTTGGAAACAAATTCAAAAAATTCGTGATTTGCGTTCTAAAATCGATTCAGTAGTAACGTCAAATAATTTTGAAATCCAGAAATAATTTTGGATACATCTGGAGGAGAAGGGGGAGAATAAAACGCCCGTACTTTTTACTCTGGCCACCCAATAAGACCTGAATAAATCTCAAAAAACCTTTTTATCGATAAGGGAATTTAGCCGTCCCCACAAAATCCTCGTTTCTTAGCAGTTTTATGACTCGATTCCCAGGGAACTGATGTGAAGTAACGCGAGTAGTCGTACGCGTCAATCGCTCGCGTGTCCACGTCGTCGGAGATTACTCGCGGGGAAAACGAGGCCCAACGCCTGAGATAAGCTCGAGCTGAATGGCACGGGACGAGGCGTAGAAACGGAGATTCGTACGTAGGAAAAGCGTAAAATGCAAAGGCGAGCCGGCGTGCGTTATTGTACGTGCTGCACGTGCGCGTACGTGCACGCGCGACTTGTGTACGTCGCTGCAACGGAGCTCTCGATCGCGGCAAAAAAAATGTAACGCAATAATAATCACGAAGCCTGATCGATACGCGATAGTCGTCGCGACGAACCGCGAATGTCATTACACCTACGGTCGCTCAAAACTTCAGGAATGCTATCGCGTTACGGTGCGAAAAATTTCGTTCTCGCCGTGCGAGCGAATGTTGACGAATGATATTTTAATGTTTTTTGGATGAATGAGTTCCACTGTTTGGTGTAGGTATAGCAATTTCGGCATGTAGGGACATTTAAGAGATCTTGGGATCAGTGGGAAGTCGAGATCTGGTCATTTTCCGAAATATTCAGACGATGTTTCTTGTGTCATGTTCTAAAATTTGCAAGATTGTAACTGACATATTTGTTTGAACATTAAATGTTGGAAATATGCAAAATTTGATGTATTTTTTCAAATTCTGTGAAGATCATCAGATTCCATACGTGTTTCATTTGTGAATTTCGCTTGATTTTTGTACGTTTCTGCGGTAATGTGGAATTTTCAACATTATATTTTCAATCGTCAATATACTTACAATATTTGAATAAAAGGAAGAAAATTGACGACAGAATTTGAGAAACTGGGCATTCTTCGGAACTCGGGAAATTCGTAGATGTGTGGGAATTTTTCGAAATTTCAATACAATTTGAAATTTTGCAAAGCTGTTTTTTACTTACATTCAAAAATTTGCAGATAATTTTTAGATCATTTCCAATATTCTGACATTTTTATTTTTGCGTGGATTTGAAAATTTTGAAAATTCTTCATTGATTACAAATTGTCTCAACTCAAAAATTATAAATATTGCCGATTTTTGGTTAACAATTATCGAAATTTCTATCGAAAAAATCTAAATCAAATTTACGATAGTTTTTACAAATTTATGCCTTGATTTTTCGACGTTGAAAACTTGAATTTTCAATTTTTCGACTCCAAACTTTTGACACTTATTATTACGAAATGTTTTGGATATTAATTTGTATCTTCATACTTTTAACTGAAAAAACAAAAATTATTGCATGTTCAAATTTTCAATTTGAAATTTCAGAAGTATCGAAATCACCGAAATTTACAGTATTGTCACTTTTTTAATGCCCGCATTTTCATTCCTTAATCCCTCTAAAAAATTACCCTTAATCAATTTTCAACCTTTAAATATATATAAAAACCACAGAAATCGAGGATTAAACCTCAACTCGAGCAGCCGTTACGGAAATTCCGCCCTCGACTCAACAATTAACTCTCAACTTAAGAGTTAACCCTCAAGTTAACGATAATTTCTGTAAGAAAGGTCAAGGATGTTCCCTCAACTTGATACTGATACCACGGAGAATTAGGGGTGCAACCACGAAACCCTCAAATCGATTTCCAACCCTCAATTAAATAATAAACCCATCAAATGTCCTACTCAACATAAATACATACAATCTCAACCAATGACTGATTTTTCACTAGAACAATACAAGAACCAAAGTCACGACAGGTAGGTTGCACCGTTACCCGCAAAGCCAAGGAAAAGGAACCTTTGAGAAAAAAAAAAAAACTGGCACCGATAGAAAACAATCGCACCCGATAAATCTCGCGACGAGATTTTGAAACGAGGGAGGGAAGGGCGAAAAAAAGGCAGGGAATAATTATAAGGGGTACGTTACGTCGTGACGCGGAGGCTTTGCTAATTACGAGCCGCGTGTTTTTCTTCGTTTCGAAAAGTCACCGATCGCGGGACGCCCACGTGCCTCTCGGCCGCCGGGAATGAATTTCTCGCTTATTATATCCTTTCCTTCGATTTCCCGGCAAAAATCAGCATAGCACATCGTATCTTCGCACGTGTGACTCATGCACAATAGCTCTCGCTTGCAACAGTCTAGCCACGCGTGATTTACAGCTCATTACCGATTTCGTACGTGACGCTGCCCCGCCGTTCTAATGCGCACGCTGAAAGACCGCGTGTGCTATTTTCCGAGACCGACCGAATCCCCGCGATTTTCACCTGGGATTTTCAGAACGTTATTTTTCTCATAGGCGCTGGCAGAAAAGAAAGAAAGATGTTCTCCCTCCCATAATATTTATAATGATGTAGGAGTTTGATTTCCAATATTTGATTTCTCTTCGTAAGAAAATTCCGGAAAATTATATTTTCCTATGCTGACCAAATCCCCGCGTTTCCCTCAATTTCCTACGTTCTGGATCATTTTACGCGCTGTTTCGCAAGCGTTTCAATTGTCGCTTTTCATTGGCTTCGAAAGTTTCGCGTCGCTTTTTTCCGTTACATATGAAGAGTTTTCCGAACCCTGGGAAATTAATTTTTCCTGAGAAATTATGCTTATGAATTTATATACATTCGAGAATGAGTAAAATATTCCAACGGAGACAAATTGTTCAATAAAAATCCTTATTCTTCTCAAAAATACAAAAATTTTCCACGTAAGGGGTATTTACGTGATTTACCGTCATTTATCTCTTCTCTGAATTTCAAAAACTAGGAAAAAAGTAGATTTTCTAATAATTGTTGATGACTATTTGCTAATGCACTTGGTAAAGTGATAAATCATCGAAAAATTTCATGATTTCATGACAAAAGTACCAATCAAGCAATTTCTTCCCTTTCCCGAATGTTTTTTCCACGATTCCCGAAACTTGAAATTTCTCTATCGAGCGAAAAAAAATTCGGGACCTTTGGCGCGCCGAATTCCGCCGCTGCACGAGTATTTTAAAGGTTCTGTTAACATTTCAGACCGCGCGTAATTTATGCACGGCTCGTTTCGCTCAAAGCGTGTCTTCGAAGATAATTCAATCGAAAGTTTCGCGGGAATTCACTGTAGCGACACGTGGTGTCGCGACCCAAAGATTTCACCCCTCACTTGATTTAGGAAATTTTAGTTAAAATGACAGGAAGTTACAGAACTTATAGAATAAGTAAAATGTGGATGCAGATTTTTGAATTTCTCCTCTGAATTTTCTCAGTATTGAGATTGACGCCAGACAAAATGATCCCAATTTTTGGAACAGAATGTACGAGTTCGGAATTCATTAATTTTTAAATAATTTACAATCTAATTGAGCGAAAACTTACAATTATTGAGTTAAGAAATAAGAATACCAATTTGGCAAATTTTTCAAATTCGAATTTCGATCCTCTGTGGCACGACAAAAAGTTCCGAATTTTGAAAACATAATGTATGAATTCAAAATTCACGTCACTTTCGTTAAATTTTACAGTTGAATTTCGAAAAAAATTATGAAATTTTAAACTAGATTCTGGAACTAAAATGTAAACTTGTGAATTACTTGGCGTGATCGAGTAAATTGATATTTGATTGATGTTTGATTAGTTTATTTATACATTCATTGACGTTAAATTAATTCATGTTCAATTAATTAATGTTTCGACTTAACAGGGTTATGGTGATAATTATTTATACAGATAAAAGGTTCTTAAGTTGAGTTATTGTTCGGAAAAAAAACTCAATCGACTCTCCCCTCCCAACAAAAAAACATGAATCTCAATCAATTCTGGTAAAAAACCATCTCAAGTCATAACCTCAACAAATCTCGCATTTTTTCCTCGGCCTATTTAAAAAATGTATCGAAATTGAACCACGCAACTCAAAAAACTCTTTAGTTCTGAAAAGTACGCAAATTAAACGTCAAACCAATAAACTAAGCCCCAAAATCATCTGAACTATCAAAATTTTTGAGTATCCAGAAAAGTGTCGATTTATCCATAAGATATGAGTTTTTTTTCATGAAAAGTAATTTACAGAAACTTCAACTTACAAAATTAGTCGACCTCATAAGATTCCTGTAAAGCAAACCTTATTAAATCCGAATGTTTTCATAAAGTTGACATTAATTTTTTCACAACATAAGAAACTAGTACGTCAACCAAGCTAAAAAGTACTTTCAAGTAAGAAAAAATTTTGAGGAATACCCAATTTTCGAAGACTCGAATATAGTACATTTCCGTAAAATTTTCTACAATATTAAAAATTTCCGCAAAATCTAACTTATTCTCGAATATAACGAGATAAATTCTCAAGAACCTATCTTCCAAAATGTATCCCTCTGCAAAATCTAAAGACCCTCCCAAATTCGTCAATATTTCACTATGTCAAATAGTAACGACTCATTTGACGAATAAAATAATCATTTTTCCATATCTAACGATACAATTAGTGAAAATTGACTATAAAAATGATAGAAAATTGCACTTTTCAACTAGTTATTAGTCGCTTACTTCTATCATTTAATCAGTTTCAAAATATTCATGAAGATTCAAAAACTTTCTGACCTAATTGACAAAATTATTTACTGTTGGACTAACAAAAAAACAACCACTATAATTAGTGATTATTTCAACTCACGAAGTAGAAAAATGACAAATCAATTACTAGATCTCAACTTTTCGAAAAGGTCAGCTGTCCTGACCAACCGAACCACCAATTCTCCAATATTCCACACTACCCAGATTTTCTCCAAAAACATCCAGCAAACACCAAAATTCAACCAATCCGATCTCACAGAGCCCGAAGCACCCGGCGTACTGACCTTTCCCGAAGACAACCGCGACCCTACAAACCCTCCACAAAGTGACCGGAAAATCGTCCACAGGGATAACTCACTTCCGGGAAAAACCCGGGCCACAAATCGTCACGCACGAAGCGTCGCTTAACCCCGGCGACGCCTTTATCGCGGAAATGTCAGAGCAAAGGGGCGCGACGACGAAAGCGCCGATCGCGTGGGAGTGTGACATAATAACGCCGGCTCGAAGGTGCCGAGGACGCGTTCACTGCGGTCCCGAATTTCCCGCTTTTTCCTCCCCCGCGTTCACCAATACGACGCACTCGGAATAAGGACTTCGCGGTTCTCTGGGAGGGAGTTGAATTATCGGTACCGAGGGAGAGCGGCTTCCCTTTCGGCGGCGGTATCGCTGCTTTGCGTATTATATCGTGGTGCACGACTCGAGCGAACTGAGCTATTCCCGAGGTGAACGGAGGTGACTTGCGACTCGCGATCGGTGAGTCGACTGACTGCGCCGAGGACCTCGAGGAGGTGAGCGAGCGCGGGCGGGAGAACGGCGCTCTCGCGAAATCCGCCTGTGCACACATGAGACGCAAGCACCCGAGTAACCCGGGTTGCTCCGGGACTTGGACGGGGGAGGGAATTGAAGGGGAGGGGAAGGGCCCCTTGGATTTTTCCGAGGGGAAAGGTTATTATTTCTGGTTTGGGGCTGTTACTTAAATTTGTTGAAGTGGAAATGTACTCGGTTTGAGTGGAAATTCTGTAATTTGAACTTAGGTCGTGATTGTACTCGAAATAAGTGGAGTTTTACTGATTTGAGAGTAATGTTACACTTCCAGGAATGTAGTGGAAGTAGAATAAGGACGTAACCAGGAATTTCTATCGGGGGGGGGGGGGGGAAGTGAAGTTTTATGAGAGAATTATGGAAATTTCCTGAATTCTCAGAATTTTCATACGTGTTTAACATATTTGAAATATTTAAAATCCTCTAAACTTTGAAATTTATCAAAATAGTCGAAAATCTTGAATACATTGAAAATGTTCCAACTAAGCAAAAGTTTTTCGAAATTTTAGAAATTCGTAAAATTTTGAAAATTCCTGAGGAAATTAGAAAAGTAATAAATAATTCAAGGAAAACTGCCTTAATTCTCAAGATTTTCGAAACTTTATTGAATCTCTGAAATTTCTAAAATTTTTTCAATTACGAAAATCGTCAAAATACTGAAAACTTTAGAAATTCTCTAGATTGTTGAAAATCTTGAAATGTTGCAAATTATCAAGTTTCTCGGAATGTAAAGAATTCGTAAAATTTTCGTAATTTAAAGAATTATTAAAATATTGTACATTTTCAGAATTTTCGGTACATGTACAAATCTCTGAAATTTACGGAAATTTTGAAATTCTCGAACTTTTGAAAATTCCAATAACTATCAAAATACTCAAAATACTTTAAACTTCAAAAATTCTCAAAACTGTCAAAAATCTTGAAATGATGAAAATATTCCAAATTATCAAGTTTCTCAAAATGTCAGAAATTCGTAAAAGGCTCGTAATTTCAAGAATTATGAAAACATTTAAAATTTTCAGAATTTTCGAAACTTTTTAAAAAATCCAAAATTTGCAAAACTGTTCAAATTTTGAAAATTTTCAAACTTCTAAAAACTTGTAAAATTCTCGAAATGCTCCAAACTCTGAAAATCCTCAAAATTGTTGAAAATCTTAAAATGCTGAAAATGTTCAAAACTATCTAGTTTCTCGAAAACTGACACTTGTGAAAATCAGTATTGTTTTTCTATTTTTTTTTAAATATACTTTTCTGCAATGTGCTAGATTTTTGAAATTTTCCAGGATTTCGGAGGGGGCTACTGCTTCCTAAGCCCCCTCCCTGGCTTCGTGCTTGAAGTAGAATATTTGTTGAGTGAAAAAATATAGCGTATAATATGCGTATAATATGATCAGAAGGATGGAGGGGAGGGGGCGGAAGGTATAAGATTTTGTTAGGAACCGTAGTATTTCTGGTCTTCTTCTTAAACTTGTTGAAGTGCAAACTCCACGCAATTCGAGTGAGAAATTCTGCGAATTAAATTTGGGTGGTAATATTACTCGAAATGAGCAGAATTTTGCTAACTTCAGGGTTACATTCCACTCCTGGGAGAAAAATTATTTTGTTGAGTGAAATATAGCTCTTGACAGAGTGAAATTTTGATAATTTTAAGTATAATTCACACTGAATCTAGATTTACAGGACTTATACTCAAACTGAGTGAAACTTCACTCGAAGAAATTTCAAGAGTTAATAGAAAAATATTGAATCTCGATAAAAATCACGACAAATCTAAGTTCTTGAATGTGTTATGAAACTACCATTTTTCATGAGGTGGACATATAAAATCTGTACAAAAATGTTCGAATGCCTTATAAAGGTTATCAAGTTTATGAGGATTTCATGAGGTCACCTATAAAGTCACTTATAAAATTCGGAATCTTGATAAGATTTTCTGAAGTTTGTGTGAAGATTTTCCAAGCTCAACTTGTAAAAAAAAATTCCTCATGAAAATTTTATAAGATCATCCCTTAAAAAATAGTAATTTTGTATAAGAGATTTTGAAATGCCTGATTTCTCTAAATGATATCATCAGGCATTTCAGGAACATTTTCTATGATTTATCCAAAAAATGTGATACTAGACGACGACTGGTATGATTTCAATATAATTACAATACAATTTAATGAAAATTTTATGCAATACAAAATTTGAACGCATTTTCGAAAATCTCTAACGATTTCAATTTGTTCAGATTTTTTCGTGGATTCCCAATCAACTCAGAACACTTCCAAAAGTAATTTCCGAAAAAATAATCATGAATTTGATCCTTTCTTATCACATTAAATTTTCCCAAGTGTCAAAATAATGCACAATCTCTCAAATCATTTATGATTTGCAATCGAGCTTAAATATTCCGAAATTCGATGTACTTAAAAATGTTATAGTATGTCAGAAACTATCAGAAATTACCAAAAGTATGAAAACTTAATGGAAAGTTGTTCAAATTTGCAATGCTCCAAAATGTCAAGAATCATAAAAATCATTTCTCCATTTTCTGAGTTCTCCTCCTGCTTTTTATTCACAAAAGTCCTCTATTCCTGAGATAAGAACCAGAGTTTCTCGCGGTTATCTAGAAACATGCGTTACTTTAACGGTTTCGATTGTAAACGGTTAGGTATATTGTCTGAATCACCAGTTACTTGCTAATTAATGAGGATTCTGATTTAAAAATGCCGTATTTTTTCTTCTTTGTGAGTGTCAATTAATGAGCCGTTATTTTGTGCATAAAGAATATTAATTAACGAAAAAACGTAATCAGATATTCTTATTCATTCCTCGGAATACATATTCGTAAATAAATCTAGTTCAGAAAAAATTTCTATGGAACAAAGAAAAAAACTTTTTCCAGTTCAGGCATTTCACACATGAAAACCTCAAGGACCAAAAAACTGCTACTGCCCTTACGTGACTTTCTCAAATGCCAAAAAAAGATCGAAAATATGAAAATTCAGCGTTCATAAGATATTCCATCAGCAAAAACTTTTCCGCTAACGCTTTTCGACCGCTCTAAGGAAATTCAACAGCTGTGAGAACACGCGCAGTTTCGGATCATAAAGTAGCGATCTAGATCTTGCTTTTCAGCGACTCATTTCCTCCGCGTGTAAACAACGTTTCCCCGAGAAAAGAGCGCTCCCTACACGTTTCTCGAACACGAAATAACAAAAAGACCAAAAGCACTTTTTCCTGTCAGTTGGACCCGAAATTTTTTCGAGTGAAAATTCACTCAATTTGAGGAAAATTTCTGCAAATAAAAATTTAGTGGGAATTCCACTCAAAATAAGTGAAATTTGAGTCTTTTTAGAGTAACATTTCACTCAACAAAATTATTTATTCCATTATAATGTTCTTTAGAGTGAAATATTACTAAAAAAAATGAGTTAGATTTCACTCATTTAGAGTTGCATTATAACTTACCGGATTTTCACTCAAATTGAGTGAATTTATACCTACTCGAATAAATTTAGGGAGCCATATTAACCGACTGAAATACTGAAAAATCACGGATTAGCAGTGAATTTTTGATGACACTTGAAACTGATTATCACAATTATGAGAATATCACTGCAAGTCAGTAAAACCTAACAAAAAAAATCAGTCAAATTCATACGAACTGTTTAAATCAGCGAATTGTGAATAGTAAAAATCAAAAATCTAGCCGATTTCACTAATTTCACAGTGACTCATCATTTCGCTGATTCAATCAGTAAAGAGTCCAGTATTTCGAATACCAAGCGAATT